>RJWK010042704.1:0-19057 GCA_004363435.1 Platanista minor
CCTGGTTAAAAAAAAAAAAAAAAATCATCCTTCTCCAAAGTAGGGAGGTGGAGTTTGGGCAGACAAACCTACCATCTTAGCATTAGGTAATTTGGAAAAGCCCTTTAAAATCTGCGGTGCAGGGTATTCTTGAAATACAGTCCTTTGCTTTACAGTGAGATCCCCTGCAATAACAGAAGCAAATCTCTCTGCTCTGGGGTTTAGACTCACACAAACTACTGCATTCATTCATCCTCCTGAGTTTCTCCCCAGGACCTTAGCAGCAGGAAATCAATCTCGCTTACTGTTGTATCCCCAGCACCTGGCACAAACATTAATAAGTGTTTGCTGAATAAATGAATAAAATGAAAGAAGGGCTCAGATCAGTTGGGACCAAGATAACATCTATGCTGTGATTTATTCATTCAAATATGTTGCAATGAGCTCAGGTCCCCAAGGAGCGGGGATGAGGAACAAAAGGTAGCCACTCTTCAGATCACTAGGAAACTTTTGTTTTGCTGTGTAGGGTGGAATCTGAGGGCAACAGCTGATTTTCTCAGGACAAAGGAAGGGAAAAGAGGATTTCAGAGGAGTTGTGTGGTTGAAGAGGAGGGAGAAAATACCTGAAACTTGGGGGCAAGTGGGTAAGACATGGGAGAGAGCAGAGAGATAGTGGGCTGTGTGATGTAACCTTCCCCTCAGTCTCTCCGTAAAACCTTCCGTAAAGGGGCTTCCCTGGTGGCGCCGTGCTTGAGAGTCCGCCTGCCGATGCAGGGGACACGGGTTCGTGCCCCGGTCCGGGAAGATCCCACGTGCCGCGGAGCGGCTGGGCCCGTGAGCCATGGCCGCTGAGCCTGCGCGTCCGGAGCCTGGGCTCCGCAACGGGAGAGGCCACAGCGGTGAGAGGCCCGCGTACCAAAAAAAAAAAAAAAAAAAAAACCTTCAGTAAAAACAGTCACTTAGCATCAATGATTTTGGAGTCAAGTAATAGTCTGTATTAACAGTGTAACTTGCACACGTGGTCAATGGGGAAAACAAATACGAATACAACCAAGTCGCTTCTTTGCAGGAGCAAAGAGTCTAGGGTGAAAGAGCCAGAGAAAGAAAATCCTCCACTACTATATGAGAAACTGCTCAAAGATACAGAACACTATCGATTTATGCAAAGACATTTATTGCACATTTACTGTGTGCCAGGCATGTGCTGGGGCCTGGAGATATGGTGTCAAAGGAGACAGTCAAGGTCCCCCTGCCCTTAAGGAAAAAGAAGTAATAAATCTAAGGAACGGGACAGTATCAGCAATGGGGGCTTGAAGGGAATAATATGGGGGTGATATATGATAAGGATGGATGGGATTCAACATTAATTAGGTGGTCAGGATTGGCCTCTCTGAAGGATGACAATTGAGCTGAGACGTGAAGGATGGGAAGAGGTCAGTCACTGTATGGAGATCTGTGGGTTAAGCTTTCCAAGAAGAGGGAAGAACTGCATGCAAATGGACCAAGGTGGTACTAGGCAAGTGATGGGGAGGAGGGTATAGAAGATGCTCAGAGAGGCAGGGAGGGGCCCGATTGGCAAGACACAGAACACTACTAGGTCTGCGAGGGTAACGGAGGGACTTACAAAGACTCAGAGACTCGAGTGAAAGACGCAAAGGTAAGGTGTAATCACAACACAAGGGCCTTGGCATGCACCATCTCCGGGGGGGATGTTCTCAAACACTGGCCCCTCCAGGGGGCAGGAAATAATGTAGTCTAGTTAACTGCCCTTCGGGACTGCTCTGTGTATGAATGTAAAACTAGGGATTATCCAGCCCTAGATGCGAATGAAAAGGGCACAGTGGGTCATTAGTTTTCCAGAAGACTCTTCTCACTCGAGGTAGAAGTGAGAATGCCAATTACCCTCATTTCTGTGGAAAGGGACCAGGGGAGGAGAAACACCCAGAGAATTGTGCTTCCGATTGGCTTGCAAGTCATAACAACCACCCCAAAATTAAAAGAACAGGAAAAAAAAAAAAAAGCCCCTTTGCTCTTGGGACCTCAAGTGATTAGAAAGAGTGGTTATTTGGCTGATTTTCACACTTCATTAGCATATGCATAATTTAACAAGGGAACATGCTGGGGGCTGGCACTGGTGAGGGCAGCTCTCCATACCCATGGACTAGAATCTGGGGCAGCAGCATTGGGAGTGCTTAATTACGCCAGCAAGGCAACAGAGATCAGCGTGTAAAAGGGGGATGAGCTGATGATGTGCAGCAAGCATGGAAAGACACCCGATGTCTATTTTCACCCATGTGTACACCTGCACTGAGCCTTGCCCGAATATTCCTCCCAAGGACAAAGACACCGGTGGTAATCCTTACTCTTCCCACGTCTTTCGCCGCCAACGCCCACGATCAGTCAGCCATGTTTTCGTCTCCAAAGATGTGGCAATGCCAAACAGAATAAAGTACTTTATTATGACCGTTCATATCATATTGCACTTGGCACTGAAGACAAGAAGGATGTGGAGTGGTACTTCAGGGCTAAATAAAATGGACACTAGAAGAAGGGTCAGGCCTTCCAATTTTAATCCTGAATTTCCTGATTAGCTCCACAAGCAGAGCAGCAAAGGACAAAATTCATAACCAATGCTTTAAATTAGTTAACTTTTAGGTTTCCTTTTCCTCCACTCATAAAAGTATCCTCTAACCCCAAAGGAAGATGAAACAGAAGAGATGGCTGCCTGCAATGACAGAACTCACGTATGCTTGCTCACCTGTCTTTCCGGACTTGTTTCTCTGCCCATGCTCTTTGGAGGAACAAATATATAACTCAAAAATTGATGAGTGGAATCGTATGGGTGTTTATGAAAAGAAGTGGCAGGGAATTTTACAATTTTCACACCATATCTCACCTTATCACCAGATTCAATGTCATGTAACTTTAAAATTGTGTCAATATCATATTGATACATCTTGGTCCATTGGTCTATTCCGAGATGATTTACAGGTCTTTTTTTGCTTCTGGTACCTCCTCAGCATCAATTCTCCTTTCCTCTCTTAAGAAAATCCTAATTTTTCGTTTTCCTCAGTCTAAGCTGCTCTGTGTGTGTGTGTGTGTGTGTGTGTGTGTGTGTGTGTGTGTGTGTGTATCTTTAAGGCCTGAGCTAACTGGCATAGTCTATCCCCCTAGCGATAGTGATTGCGTTGGGCATAAAAAGAAAATCCAACTGGGACCAATGACGGTTAGGTGCAGACCTTTTGTTGCTACACTGAGAAGATCCCAACATATTACTCTCACTCTCTTCACGCCAACCCCTCATAGCTCTCCAAACATGTCAAACGTTTTCATACCTCTGTGCTTTTTCAGATGCTATTCCACTTCTTGACTGAATGAGGAAATCTATCAGTTCTTCCATATGTTATTTTGGCTTGAATCCCCCCAAACCTTATGCTATCATATTTAACTTAATAAGCATCTACTGACAACTATTATACCAGACCACTGGCTGTTTCCACAACAACCATTCTTCCATTCTTCTGTCAACAGTCGATCCCCTGACTTTTTTCTTTCTCATCCTCAAGGAAAATTTGGGCAGTGCTGATTCCTCCCTCAACATCAGTTAGGCCCTATTTGGCTTAAGTCCATTAGCTAGTCTATCTCACTGAGTAGAGGGAATAGGTATAGAGATGAGCACAGAATCCAAATAGACCTAATGAGATGTGAGGAGATATTTCCTAAGGGTTTAAGGAGATGGGAAGCCTTGCACAATGGCAGCCAATTTTCCACCACAGGTAGAGAGCCTGGAACAGTTGCTGGGTCTACAGAGAAAGCAAAGCGGAGAGATTATCAACAGAGGGACATAGCTGAGCTCTGGATCAAGCCTTACCTGAAGCTGGTGTTTTTTGAACTTCTAATTTGTGTGTGCCAAAATCTTGATTAAGCAAAATTTCAGTAGGGTTTTTTTCAGCCCTTCAACCAAAAGATTTCTGACCAATAGACTAACAAAAAAATGTCAAACAGCTCAAGAGCCAAGACAGAAACCTGTGGGAAATTAAACTGCATTCTAAGTCAACTCCAAATTGTTCATGCATTCATCCACTCAAGAAATATTTGAACACTTATTCTATGCCAAGTACTGTTCTAGGACGTTAGAGATTATAGCAATGAACAAAACAAACAAATTTTTTTTGGAGCACAGATTTTAGTGGGCAGAGATATATAATAAACAAGAACAATGATAAAATGATAAAGTATATAGCTTATTAGAAGACTGCTATTAGAAAACAACAGAACAGGTTAAGGGAGAGCAGAAAAGCCAAAGGTGGAAGGGGTTTCAATGTCAAATAGGTAGTCACTATAGGCTTCACTGAAAGGACAATACTTGAACAAAGACTTGAAGGAAGTGAGGAAATTGGCTATGCAGGTATCTGGGAGAAGAGCAGTCCAGGCAGAAGAAACAGCAAGTGCTAGGGCCCTGAGGACTGGTGAGTTCAAGCAGCAGCAAGAAGGCTGCTGAACAGGGAGAAAGCAGCAGGAGTGAAGTCAGAGAGGAAATTGAAGGGTCACCACTAGGATCCTTTTTCACTGAGTAAGATGGAGAGTCATTGGAAGATTCTGAACAGAGGAGTGACATGATCAGACCTAAATTCTTACAAGAATCAGTCTGGCTACTGCATGGAGAATAGATTTGGGGCTCAGAGGCAAGGGTGGAAGCAAGGGACTGTTGCAACAATGCCTGCTAGATAGTGGCTTGGATCACTAAGGTAGCAATGGAAGGGGTAAAAAGAGATTGGATCATGGATAGCATTGAAAAATAGAGCCAACAGGATTCCCTGATGCACTACATGTGGAATGTGAGTCAAGGATAACTCCAAGGTTTCTGGCCTGAGGAACTAGAAGGATGAAGTTGCCATCAACAAAGAAAGCTGCGGGCAGCAAAGGTTTGTTCAGGAGACGATCCGCAGTTCACAGCTTGAAAATGTTAAGTCTGAGATGTTTTACTGAACATCCAAGTAGAGATCTGAAGAAGCTAGATATGTAAGTCTGGAGTTCAGGAGAGATGAATGGACTAAAGACCTGAACTTGGGAGTTCTCAGCATATAAATAGTGTTTCAAGTCACAAAGTGGGATGAAATAATGAAGGGAGTAATTGTAGATGAGAAGAGAGGATCCAAGGACTTAATTCATTTAATCAACTCATTTAATCCCCACAATAACCTTATAAACTCAATTATTATTATTATCTTCATTTTATAGTTGAAGAAATCAAAACTTAGAGGAGTTAAGATCACACGGCAACATGGCCAAGAACATATATGCTCAACTGCGTGTAAACACGTTAAGTCGCTGAGCTGGGACTGAAACCCAGGCAGTCTGGCTCCAGAGTCTGTGCTCCTAACTATTTCTCAATATTGCCACCTGTTCCCAAGTGAAATTGTTTAATTGACTGACAGATATTTAGGATTAGTGATAAAGAGAGTGTACAGGACCAAACAGTGGCCAACTGAACTAAAAGAATTCAGTTTCCTGCCTCCAGAGCTAGACTGGGCTGCAAACACAATGCCAAGACAAAGGTAAGAGCTGAAGTTACTGTATCCAAACACAGGAAGACCAGTTTGCTCAGTGGTCCCCATACTTAGTCTGTATGAATCAACTACACTAGGGGAACCTGCTAAAAGATGCAGGTTTCTCGATGACCGTCCTAGACACTGATTTAGTAGATACTACGGAGCGTGGGAATTCCATTTTGACATGTGTCTCAGGAAATTCTCAACACCTTTTTGAAAAACACTACCATAGGAAACCTACTGTGGCTTACCTCTATCCAGCAGCTCTCCACCCAAAAAGGCAAATAAAATTGGACTTCAACTTAGCTTCGCAGATGGGATTGGAACAGAAGGGAGATATGTGTACATAGCTAATGACTACAGCTTAGCTTGGAAAAATAGTTTGATATTCTTCATAAAGATTGTTAGTCTTCTTTTGTTAACTGGTAATCAACTTCTTACTTAATCCGAAATTGATCTATTTATTCATATTAGTAAATAAAATTGGCACTTGAACTTTGCACAGCAAATGGTGGGTTTTTACTAAATACTCATTGAGAAGACAAGATATGCGAGAAATTTATGCCTTGCATTTGTCAGTGGAGACCCAAGCTCACTTGGATACCTTCACCCAATGGCAGCTGCAATCAAAGTGTAATAGCATTTAACTTAAGCTAAAAAGTAACCGGCCTTTATTAAAAAAAAAAAAAACTGCCAAAGCAGAGCTATAAGCAAAGTGGGTTGGTGTCAATGCCCACTTCCTTTTTAGTTCTGATTAAATAAACAAATACAGAGCTTCTCAGAAATGCACATTAACTCCAATAATTCAGCAGTTGAGTAAGCCCAGAAAAACATGAGGATAATAGCTAATATTTGTTCCCAATTCGGTTAGACTCTAAAGGTAATTGCACAAATGATATCCTCCAATACCAAATGCCACTGCCAAATGTTTGCACATCGGATTGCTTTCTGTTTCTACTTCGGATTTTGAAAACAGTCCTTACAAATTGTCTCTATTTTAGGGATGTGAATAATCACCATATTAATATGGTGTAGTTTAATTTAATTTCAGAATTTTTTCAGAGCCACTGACTCATCCAATTGGTTGGTTTCATTGGGAGGCTACCAGATGGATTTGAACTTATTTCTAAAGCAGGAAAACCAAGACAACAGTGATTTCTGCCTCTACCTCTCCTCCACATTTTTATACAAATGAAAATACGGTGGCAAGAAGGAATAATTTCTCATTCCTATCCAACCAACTGTCCGTTAACAATTCAATCTTTTAACCAGGTTGTATTAAACATTTACATAGCAATACAGAGAGGTGATAAAGATCATCACTCTTAGTTGCATGGTCACGAGCATTTCAGTTTCTTCATCTATAAATGGGGCTAGGGAAAGTATCTAATTCACAAGAACTGTTAGGAAGATTAAATGGGATGACACATAAAATTACTAGCATAGTTTCTGGCACATAATAAATGCTCTCCATTGTTAGTGATTATCGTTTTTATCTATGCACATGCTCGTTTGGGTATAAACATACACACAGGCAAGCCCTACTTTTTGCCACTTTGCATTTCACTATTGCACGCAGCTGCCCAGTTACTGCCTCATACGCATCTCTGCTTCACCTCTTCCACCGTAGCCTTTCATTCAGTGGTTTTTGCTGCTGACTCAAATAGTGGGACACCAACGGATGATAACACCCACATAAGAAGGGCATTGCAAAAAAAAAAAAAAAATTGTTAGGATGGTAAAAAAAAAAAATAATGGCATTGCAATGATCTACCATCTGAAGAGGATTTCAGAATCGCAGTGGCATCATCTTCTTATTAAACTGAGGAACGAAAAAAAAAAGAGTGCATCTTCATGATGGGTCCACAGGTACTGGTGAAGTGGGTGCATGCAAGTGATCTGCTCCCATGCTCCCAAGTCTATATACATAACTGTCCCAAAGCCGAGTCATTATAAAAGAGTCATCATAAAGGATGGAGTGAGCAGAACTTGAAATTACCCATCTGCTTTCACCATGGGCAATGCAATTTTTACTGAGGAATAGGTTTAGGTGATTAGGAGATAAAAAGCCACTTCCCTGGTACCCGTCTGCTCTGGTAGCTGCAAATGGCAGATCATTCTTTTTCTTTCCATTTACATGCATGGAGTGTCCCCTATGTGCCATACACAGTGCCAAGTGCTTTGGGGGAAACAGGGGCAAATGAGATCCCTGAAGTCAAGGTAATGATAACCCGTGGAAGACACTATTTCTCCAACAAATGCCTAGCAGAAGACCTGGCCCATAACTGATGCTTAATAAAGGTTTGCTGAATGAACAAGTAAATGTTTAATCTGGGCAGTCCCATCTATAAGCACAGGCTAAAAAAATAAAACTAATGAGGCAAAATGTAGGAAGCCCCTGCTGGCAGCTACCATTGCCAAAAGCATTCTTTGTCTAAACCTGGCCAGAAAGCCCAAGCTTTCACTCAGACCACTGGATCTTAGTGAGTTCATACACCTTGTGCTTACTGCCATTACTCAAGGTCCACTCTGGGCTTGTGTAGTGGAGATAGTGGCTTGGTATGGAAGCACTGGCAATGGGAAGAATCAGTTTGACTTCACTAGTCCATGTCCCCATCCTACAGGAACCCCACCTTTCAAGGTAGAAGTTGGAAATCAGCTCAACTCTTCTGAAAATTTTGGGAGTTAATGCATTGTTAGCTCTTGGCATCCCTGCTGTATTCTGACAGCACAGGGACGATCCACCATGATCCATGCAACGTCAAGCTCTGTCTGGGACTGCCCTGGCAGTCCAGTGGTTAAGACTCCACACTTCCACTGCAGGAAGCACGGGTCCGATCCCTACTCGGGAAACAAAGATCCTACATGCTGCACAGTGTGGCCATATTAAAACAAACAAACAAACAAGCACTGTCCCATTGCAATCAAGAATAAAGGCCTCTGACATACATCCCACTGGGTAGTATTCATAATGTGAATACAATCATGCTTTAAAGGCTTTCAGGACACTCAGGAACTTGATGCACCATCTGTGTCATCACGTAAAGCAAATAATTGCTTTTTAAAAAATCCATGCCACTACTGCTAATTTTTTCATTTCCACAAGCTACCCCACTAACCACCTCTGGGTATTTACACAGTTTATTTAATTATGCGGTGGTTTTGTGTGTACTGAACATTAAACAGGGGGTCCAGGCATACTGAACGCTCCATCCTGACTTTTAAAACCAGCTCTCTTGCTTTGTTTCTTTTCTCTGTTTTTAGCAGGAGGACAATAACACCCGTCTTTCTGGCCTCTGAAGGGATTAATGTTCATAAGAGCTGTAAAGCTGAAAGATGATGCCTCCATGCCGAGTATGATATAACAAGATATATTTGTAACCCGCTGCTGAAAGAGACCTATCTGCTGGGCATCTCCTGCAACCAGCCGTTCCTGTCATCAAATGGTATTTATTGAACACGCAGTAACTCTCTTGTGAGCTCCAAATTAATGGGGGGGGGGGACTCCCGGGAGCCTAATTTTAACACATTATCCCCACTCTTTGTTACCTGTACTTGTTTGTTTCAAAGCCTGACACTTTAGTTGGCACTGAGGACTCCAACGCACAACTGCAACTTTCCTTTTGAAAGCTTAGAAAGCTGCTGCCTGAAGACGCCTGGTTTAGCTCCTGGAGTTCGCAGGTTGGCAGGGAGCTGTGCAGCCACAAGTGCCAGGAAATGCCATGAATATGGAAGAAAACTGGAGCTTGTTTTGGGGCAGGCTGGGAAACTGACACAAAAGCCATTAATCTTCTTTCAGAGTCACCCTTCATAACCACTCCATCCTCTACAGGCATTTGTCTTATTTTTAGTCTCCTTCTCAGGAGCTTTCCATTTTATCCCCCAGTTCTTCAGGGGCTTGCTGAGCCTGGTTTTGATCCTCTAATTGGCTTTTACCCTCCAATCCTTTTTGATTCCCCCAGAACACAAATTGGCCGGTTCCTTGCCTATGTTATTCCAACTTTTTACACTCTGTTCCCTCATTTTGCCTGTTTTTCATCTTCCAGTGAGACTTAACCCCCCCCTTCCCCAACATATCACTGGAGAGATTTGTCAAGTCTCTCAAATCCTGGCTTCCCCTAACTTCCCTGATGAAGCATTCCCCAGGGGTAATATATTTCTCTGACCCGCAACTTCCACAGTCCTTGGTTTGGATCTTCCCTGTAACACATTCTGTGCAGATTCATATCTATGAGCTCCTTATTGATAAAGATATGCCAGAGGATCAATGTTCACACTCCATGCAACATTCCACAGAGTACTGAGCTGAGAGCAGCTGCTTAGAAAATATGCTTGGACAAATGGATGCTTTAAGTTTTTTCAGTACTTAAAAAACAAAGTTCTACTGATGTTAAAATCAACATCTAACATAACTAATCATGTGTCGGTCCTAAGAACAAAACAAAAAGTAACAACAGTTTAGGAACTAAGATTTACTGAGCGCTTACCAATGTGCCAGGCACATGGCTAGGCGCTTTGCTTGGGTTTCCTCTTTGAACCCTCTCCATAAGTTTATGACGAAGGCATTAATATTATAGATGGGGAAATGCAGCTCTGAGAGTTCACTTTCTCTGGGTCAGAAGCTAACATGTGGCAGATCTGGGATTCGGGTTCATGTCTGTCTGACCCCAGAGTTTGCTCTCTTTGCAACTTTATTGCATTGTCTTCGTTTTCCTTGTGGGCCCATTTAGAAAGATCTATTAGGGTGAAAACTAGAGTGACTTTGTCTGAGACTTCATAAAACCTTATACAGATAAGGATAGGTGATGGACACCCTGAAGACTGAGAGGTGGCTTTACAATTTCTGTAGGGAATGTCTGCTGATTTCCATTCCATGGCAGACAGAACAAAGCCAAGGCTAAAGAAAGTTTACCTACTCCACCGTTCTTAGGTAGAATAATGATTTTTTCACTCAACAAAGAGGGGGCCAATCAAATCTTGTTACCTGGCAATGATCATATTTTTCTGGGTCTTTGTCTTAGAGGTGAATTGCACCAGGCTAATTTAAATATGAACACAGTGAAAATTTCAACCCAGAGAGAGAGAGAGAGAGAGAGAGAGAGTTTGAGAGAATGAGAGATTTGGGGTGGTGTTGGTGGGGAGCTCTATTTACTTTTGGTTAAATGCCAGTACTGCAAGAGTCCAAGGTCAATAAAAGAAGTGTGAAACCAATTAGGGTTTCTCACCTTCTGGCTGCTTAAGGCTATGCATATTGCATACCCGAAATATATGATTTTGCAAGAGAGTATTTCTGGGCTGCAGAATGGCACGGTGCCAAACTAGCCTGGGACAACACATGTCTACTTTTCTGTCTTGGGTTAAAAGTGCTGTAACCCAAAAGAACAGAGGGGAACAAAAGAGGTTCAGCAAGAATGGGAATGAAGCATGAATCACAGAGAGAGAAGATTACCATCAAAAGCTTAAAAAAAAATCTGCCAAAGCTCTCTAGCTCTCTGTTAATGACTATGACTGTAATTTCTGCATATTTTAACAGATGTTCTGTTTATAAAACTGCAAACTGATTTAGGGGTTACGAATAAAGCCAGGAGGCCCTGGAGATGTTTCTTTGTATGATTAACTGACCACAGGCCATTTGGTTTACAACAAAGATGCTCAATGATCCACAGTCCACGATTTATACCAGCCCATGTATATATACTAATGGCTGATGTCTCCATGGTACTTCTCATTAGCAGCTGAAGGGGAATTGGAGGAAGACAGATTCTGGGAACAGCTCCCCACTGCTCAACATGCTAGTTCATTAGTGAGTGTGGAATCGATCAGAAAGAAAACTAAGATAATCATAAGCTGAAATTTGAATTATAAATTATAACAATTAAGGAATCCAGTTCAAGGATGAAAGAAAGAATATGGCTTTTCATAACCCTAGATGTATGCACCTTGGTAAACTGGGAATGAGAGGAAGTTTTGTATCTTCTAAATAACAGACAGAGAGACCTTCAAGATGGCGGAGGAGTAAGACGTGGAGATCACCTTTCTCCCCGCAAACACATCAGAAATACATCTACATGTGGAACAACTCCTACAGAACACCTACTGAACACTGGCAGAAGATTTCAGACCTCCCAAAAGGCAAGAAACTCCCCACGTACCTGGGTAAGGCAAAAGAAAAAAGAAAAAACAGACACAAAAGAATAGGGACAGGCCCTGCGCCAGTGGGAGGGAGCTGTGAAGGAGGAAACGTTTCCACACACTAGGATGTCACTGAGTGGGCGGAGACTGCGGGTAGCGGAGGGGGGAAGCTTCGGCGTCGCGGAGGAGAGCACAGCAACAGGGGCGCGGAGGGCAAAGCGGAGAGATTGCCGCACAGAGGATCGGCGCCGACCGGCACTCACCAGCCCGAGAGACTTGTCTGCTCACCCCACGGCGCGGGCGGGGTTGGGAGCTGAGGCTCGGGCTTCGGAGTTCAGATCCCAGGGAGAGGACTGGGGTTGGCTGCGTGAACACAGCCTGAAGGGGTTACTGCGCCACAGCTAGCCGGGAGAGAGACGGGAAAAAGTCTGGACCTGCCGAAGAGGCAAGAGACTTTTTCCTGCCTCTTTGTTTCCTGGTGCGTGAGGAGAGGGGATTAAGAGCGCAGCTTAAAGGAGCTCCAGAGACGGGCGCGAGCCGTGGCCACCAGCTCGAACCCCAGAGACGGGCCTGAGATGCTAAGGCTGCTGCTGCCGCCACCAAGAAGCCTGTGTGTGAGCACAGGTCACTGTCCACACCTCCCCTCCCGGGAGCCTACACAGCCTGCCACTGCCAGCGTCCCGGGATCCAGGGACAACTTCCCCGGGGGGGAATGCACGGCGCACCTCAGTTTAGTGCAACGTCCCGCCGGCTTCTGGCGCCGCAGGCTCACCCCGCATCCGTACCCCTCCCTCCCCCTGGCCTGAGTGAGCCAGAGCCCCTGAAGCAGCTGCTACTGTAACCCCGTCCTGTCTGGGCGGGAACAGACGCCCTCAGGTGACCTAGATGCAAAGGCAGGGCCAAATCCAAAGCTGAGCCCCAGGAGCTGTGCGAACAAAGAAGAGAAAGGGAAACTTCTCCCAGCAGCCTCAGGAGCAGCGGATTAAATCCCCACAATCAACTTGATGTACCCTGCATCTGCGGAATACCTGAATAGACAATGAATCATCCTAAAATGGAGGTGGTGGACGTTGTGAGCAACTGTAGATTTAGGGTTTGATTTCTGCATCTAATTTGTTTCTGGTTTTATGTTTATCTTAGTTTAATATTTAAAACTTATTATCTTTGGTAGATTTATTGATCTGATTGCTCTCTTCCTATTTTTTATATGTATACATATTTTCCTTCCTCTTTTTGTGAGTGTGTATGGGTATGCTTTTTTCTGTGATTCTGTCTGTACAGTTTTGCTTTTACCATTTGTCCTAGGGTTCTGTCTATCCACTTTGTTTTGTTTTGTTTTTAGTACACTTTTTAGCTCTTGCTATCATTGGTGGATTTCTTTTTTGGTTTGGTTGCTCTCTTCTTTCTTTTTTAATTTTTAATAATATTTTTTGGGCTTCCCTGGTGGTGCAGTGGTTAAGAATCCGCCTGCCAATGCAGGGGACATGGGTTCAAGCCCTGGTCCAGGAAGATACCACATGCCGTGGAGCAACTAAGCTTGTGCACCACAGCTACTGAGCCTGTGCTCTAAAACCCGTGAGCCACAACTACTGAAGCCTGCACCTACAGCCTGTGCTCCACAACAAGAGAAACCACTGCAGTGAGAAGCCCGCACACCACAACAAAGAGTGGCCCCCACTCACCACAGCTAGAGAAAGCTGGAGTGCAGCAACGAAGACCCAACACAGCCAAAAATTAAATAAATAAATTCATTAAAAAAATATATATATTATTTTAATTATTTTATTTTATTGTTTTCTTTCTTCCCCCCTGCCCCTTCTTTCTTTCTTTTTTTTCCTCCCTTTTCTTCTGAGCCATGTGGCTGACAGGGTTTTGGTGCTGCAGCTGGGTGTCAGGCCTGAGACTCTGAGGTGGGAGAGCCAAGTTCAGGACACTGGTCCACCGGAGACCTCCCGGCCCCACACAATATCAAACAGTGAAAGCTCTCCCAGAGATCTCCATCTCAACACTGAGACCGAGCTCCAGTCAATGACCATCACGCTACAGTGCTGGACACCCCGTGCCAAACAACTAGCAAGACAGGAACACAACCCCAGCATGAGCAGAGAGGCTGCCTAAAATCAGGATAAGTTCAAAGACACCCCAAAACACAGCACCAGATGTGGTCCTGCCCACCAGAAAGACAAGATCCAGCCCCACCCACCAGAACACAGGCAACAGGCCCATCCACCAGGAAGCCTACACAAGCCACTAAACCAACCATACCAACTGGGGGCAGACACCAAAAACAACAGGAACGACGAACCTGCAGCCTGTGAAAAGGAGACCCCTAAACACAGTAAGTTAAGCGAAATGGGAAGACAGAGACATACACAGCAGATGAAGGAGCAAGGTAAAAACCCACCAGACCAAACAAATGAGAGGAAACAGGAAGTCTACCTGAAAAAGAATTCAGAGTAATGATAAGTAAAGATGATCCCAAATCTTGGAAATAGAAGAGAGAAAATACAAGAAACATTTAACAAGGACCTAGAAGAACTAAAGAGCAAACAAACAATGATGAACAACACAATAAATGAAATTTAAAATTCTCTAGAAGGAATCAATAGCAGAATAACTGAGGCAGAAGAACGGATAAGTGACCTGGAAGATAAAATAGAGGAAGTAACTAGCACAGAGCAGAATAAAGAAAGAAGAATGAAAAGAATTGAGGACAGTCTCAGAGACCTCTGGGACAACATTAAACACACCAGCATTCGAATTATAGGGGTGCCAGAAGAAGAAGAGGAAAAAAAACGGGACTGAGAAAATATCTGAAGAGATGATAGTTGAAAACTTCCCTAATATGGGAAAGGAAATAGTCAGTCGAGTCCAGGAAGTGCAGAGAGTCCCATACAGGATAAATCCAAGGAGAAACAGGCCAAGACACATATTAATCAAACTATCAAAAATTAAATACAAAGAAAAAATATTAAAAGCAGCAAGGGAAAAACAACAAATAACATACAAGGGAATCCCCATAAGGTTAACAGCTGACCTTTCAGCAGAAACTCTGCAAGCCAGAAGGGAGTGGCAGGACATATTTAAAGTGATGAAAGGGAAAAACATACAACCAACATTAGCCAGCAAGGATCTCATTCAGATTCAACAGAGAAATTAAAATATTTAGAGACAAGCAAAAGGTAAGAGAATACAGCACCACCAAACCAGCTTCACAACAAATGCTAAAGGAACGTATCTAGGCAGGAAACACAAGAGAAGGAAAGACCTACAATAACAAACCCCCCACAATTAAGAAGATGGTAATAGCAACAAACATATCGATAATTACCTTATATGTAAATGGTTTTAATGCTCCAATCAAAAGACATAGACTGGCTGAATGGATCTAAAAACAAGATCTGTATGTATGCTGTCTACAAGAGACCCACTTCAGACCTAGGGACACATACAGACTGCAAGTGAGGGGATGGAAAAAGGTATTCCGTGCAAATGTAAATCAAAACAAAGCTGGAGTAGCAATTCTCATATCAGACAAAATACACTTTAAAATAAAGACCATTACAAGAGACAAAGAAGGACACTACATAATGATCAAGGAATCAATCCAAGAAGAAGATATAACAACTGTAAATATTTATGCACCCAACATAGGAGCACCTCGATACATAAGGCAAATGCTAACAGCCATAAAAGGGGAAATCGACAGTAACACAACCGTAGTAGGGGAATTTAACACCCCACTTTCACCAACGGACAGATCATCCAAAATGAAAATAAATAAGGAAACACAAGCTTTAAATGACACATTAAACAAGATGGACTTAATTGATATATAGAGGACATTCCATCCAAAAACAACAGAATACGCTTTCTTCTCATGTGCTCGTGGAACATTCTCGAGGATAGACCATATCTTGGGTCACAAATCAAGCCTTGGTAAATTTAAGAAAATTGAAATCGTATCAAGTATCATTTCTGACGACAATGCTATGAGACTAGACATCAATTACAGGAAATAATCTGTAAAACATACAAACACATGGAGGCTAAACAGTACACTACTAAATAACCAAGAGATTACTGAAGAAATCAAAAGGAAACGAAAAAATACCTAGAAAGAAATGACAATGAAAACACGATGACCCAAAACCTATGGGATACAGCAAAAGCAGTTCTAAGAGGGAAGTTTATAGCAATACAATCCTACCTCAAGAAACAAGAAACATCTCAAATAAACAACCTAAACTTACACCTAAAGCAATTAGGGAAAGAAGAACAAAAAAACCCCGAAGTTAGCAGAAGGAAAGAAATTGTAAAGATCATATCAGAAGTAAATGAATAAAAAATGAAGGAAACAATAGCACAGATCAATAAAACTAAAAGCTGGTTCTTTAAGAAGATAAACAAAATTGATAAACCATTAGCCAGACTCATCAAGAAAAAGAGGGAGAAGACTCAGATCAACAGAATTAGAAATGAAAAGGGAGAAGTAACAGCTGACACTGCAGAAATACCAAGGATCATGAGAGATTACTACAAGCAGTTATATGCCAATAAAATGGACAAAAATGGACAAATTCTTAGAAAAGCACAACCTTCGAAGACTGAACCAGGAAGAAAGAGAAAATATAAACAGACCAATCACAAGCACTGAAATTGAAACTGTGATTAAAAATCTTCCAACACAAAAAAGCCCAGGACCAGATGGCTTCACAGGCGAATTCTATCAAACATGTAGAGAAAAGCTAACACCTATACTTCTAAAACTCTTCCAAAATATAGCGGAGGGTGGAACGCTCCCAAACTCATTCTAGGAGGTCACCATCACCCTGATACCAAAACCAGACAAAGATATCAAAAAAAAAAAAAAAAAAAAAAAAAAAAAAAAAAAAAAAAAAAAAAAAAAAAAAAAAAAAAAAAAAAAAAAAAAAAAGAAAACTACAGGCCAATATCTCTGCTGAACATGCATGCAAGAATCCTCAACAAAATACTAGCAAACAGAATCCAACAGCACATTAAAAGGATCATTCACCATGATCAAGTGGGGTTTATCCCAGGAATGCAAAGATTCTTCAATATATGCAAATCAATGAATGTGAGACACCATATTAACCAACTGAAGGAGAAAAACCATAGGATAATCTCAAAAGATACAGAAAAAGCTTTCAACAAAATTCAACATTCGTTTATGATAAAAACCCTCCAGAAAGTAGGCATAGAGGGAACTTATTTCAACATAATAAAGGCCATATATGACAAACCCACAGCCAACATCATTCTCAAGGGTGAAAAACTGAAACTGTTCCCACTAAGATCAGGAACAAGACAAGGTTGCCCACTCTCACCACTATTATTCAACACAGCTTTGGAAGTTTTAGCCATAGCAATCAGACATGAAAAAGAAATAAAAGGAATCCAATTTGGAAAAGAGGTAAAACTCCCACTGTTTGCAGATGACATGATACTATACATAGAGAATCCTAAAGATGCCACCAGAAAACTACTAGAGCTAATCATTGAATGTGGTAAAGTAGCAGGATACAAAATTAATGCACAGAAATCTCTTGCATTCCCCTACGCTAATGATGAAAAATCTGAAAGAGAAATTAGGAATAAACTTACCTAAGGAGACAGAAGACCTGTATGAAGAAAACAATAAGACACTGATGAAATAAATTAAAGATGATACAAACAGATGGAGAGATATACCATGTACCTGGATTGGAAGAATCAACATTCTGAAAATGACTATACAACCCTAAGCAATCTACAGATTCAATGCAATCCCTATCAAACTATCAATGGCATTTTTCACAGAACTAGAACAAAAAATTGCACAATTTTTATGGAAACACAAAAGACCCCGAAGAGCCAAAGCAATCTTGAGAAAGGACAATGGAGCTGGAGGAATCAGGCTCCCTGACTTCAGACTATACTACAAAGCTACAGTAATCAAGACAGTACGGTACTGGCACAAAAACAGAAATATAGATCAATGGAACAGGATAGAAAACCCAGACGAAAACCCATGTACATATGGTTCCCTTATCTTTGATAAAGGAAGCAAGAATATGCAATAGAGAAAAGACAGCCTCTTCAATAAGTGATGCTGGGAAAACTGGACAGCTATGTGTAAAAGAATGAAATTAGAACACTCCTTAACACCATACACAAAAATAAACTCAAAACGGATTAAAGACCTAAATGTAAGGCAGACACTATAAAACTCTCAGAGGAAAACATAGGAAGAACACTCTATGACATAAATCACAGCAAGATCCTTTTTGACACACTACCTAGAGAAATGGAAATAAAAACAAAAATAAACAAATGGGACCTAATTAAACTTCAAAGCTTTTGCACAGCAAAGGAAACCATAAACAAGATGAAAAGACAACCCTCAGAACAGGACAAAATATTTGCAAATGAAACAACTGACAAAGCATTAATCTCCAAAATACACAAGCAGCTCATGCAGCTCAGTGTCAGAAAAACAAACAACCCAATCCAAAAATGGGCAGAAGACCTGAATAGACATTTCTCCAAAGAAGATATACAGATTGCCAACAAACACATGAAAAAATGCTCAACATCATTAATCATTAGAGAAATGCAAATCAAAACTACAATGAGATATCATCCCACACCGGTCAGAATGGCCATCATCAAAAAATCGAGAAACAATAAATGATGGAGAGGGTGTGGAGAAAAGGGAACCCTCTTGCACTGTTGGTGGGAATGTAAATTGATACAGCCACTATGGAGAACAGTATGGCGGTTCCTTAAAAAACTAAAAATAGAATTACCATATGACCCAGCAATCCCACTACTGGGCATATACCCTGAGAAAACCATAATTCAAAAAGAGTCATGTACCAAAATGTTAATTGCAGCTTTATTTACAATAGCCAGGACATGGAAGCGACCTAAGTGTTCATCGACAGGTGAATGGATAAAGAAGATGTGGCACATATATACAATGGAATATTACTGAGCCATAAAAAGAAACGAAATGGAGTTATTTGTAGTGAGGTGGATAGACCTACTAGAGTCTGTCATACAGAGTGCAGTAAGTCAGAAAGAGAAAAACAAATACCATATGCTAACACATATATATGGAATCTAAGAAAAAAAAAAAAGGTCATGAAGAACCTAGGGGTAAGATGGGAATGAAGACACAGACCTACTAGAGCATGGACTTGAGGATATGGGGAGGGGGAAGGGTAAGCTGGGACGAAGTGAGAGAGTGGCATGGACATATATACACTACCAAATGTAAAATAGATAGCTAGTGAGAAGCAGCTGCATAGCACAGGGAGATCAGCTCGGTGGTTTGTGACCATCTAGAGGGGTGGGATAGGGAGGGTGGGAGGGAGGGAGACGCAAGAGGG
>RJWK010042705.1:0-11638 GCA_004363435.1 Platanista minor
TTTTTTTTTTTTTGCGGTATGCGGGCCTCTCACTGTTGTGGCCTCTCCCGTTGGCGGTGCACAGGCTCCGGACGCACAGGCTCAGTGGCCATGGCTCACGGGCCTAGCCTCTCCGCGGCATGTGGGATCTTCCCGGACCGGGGCACGAACCCATGTCCCCTGCATTGGCAGGCGGACTCTCAACCACTGCGCCACCAGGGAAGCCCTATAAGTCCTTTTTTTAAAAAATTTATTTTTGGCTGTGTTGGGTCTTTGTTGCTGTGCGCGGGCTTCCTCTAGTTGCGGCGAGCAGGGTCTCCTCTTTGTTGCAGTGCGTGCGTGGGCTTCTCATTGTGGTGGCTTCTCTTATTGCAGAGCATGGGGTCTAGGCACATGGGCTTCAGTAGTTGTGGCACCCGGGCTTAGCTGCTCCGTGGCATGTGGGATCTTCCCGGACCAGGGCGCAAACCCACGTCCCCTGCATTGGCAGGCGGATTCTTAACCACTGCACCACCAGGGAAGTCCCCATCATGCCTTTTAAATTCCTGACAGTCCTTTTACTCTCTTAAAGTTTCAATCTCTACCTCTCTTAGACTTCTCCCCTTTTGATCTTTTATTACTGCTATTTTTTCCCCCACGACTCTCTCTCACCCACTGTCCTACTCTCTCCCTCACTATAGATTCCCATATAGCACTTTGGATTTACAAAGCAAGATACACACATTTTTTTCCCCAGTTGAGATCCTCATTAAAATGGTGAGAGAGGTCAGAGGGATTGACTGGGTGGGGGCAGGAAGGAGTCCACTGGGGTGATGGAAAGCCTTAATAATCATGGTGGTTACACGTACGTACACGCATGCGAAAATTCACCTTATAACCCTAAGACATGGACACTTTCTTGTACCTATGTTATTCCTTAACAAAAAAGGTTAAAAATACTCTTTAATTAGAAAACAATCCCACGAGGTCACCAGGGAAGTGTAAGATTTCCATTTTACAGTTGAAGAAACAGAGGACCAATTACTTTGTCCAAGGTCAGAAAACTAGAAGGGACTGAATCACAATTAGAACCCCACTGCGAGCCCTTCTCATCATACTGCGTTGCTTTTCACCACCATCACTTCTACGCTGTCCTTTCATGGGGGTCCGTGTTAGGAGTCTGCCCTCCAAAGTCAAGTGAATCCAAACTCTTTACCAAGACGCTCAAAAAAAAAAAAAGAAAAAAAAAATTGGAGCACGTCCATCCCACTCTTCCAAATTGCCTCTCTCATATACACACCACAAGTTCCTTCAGTAGTTCCTTATATTTCATTTATTGTCCCTTCAGTCTCCTGGCTTATATTCTCGGGAGTCAAAGTATAGAATAGTGGTTGTGAAATCAAACCGTCTGCGTTTGATTTCAGATCCTGACCCAGCCACTTACCAGCTGTGTGACCTTGGGCAAGTCACTCAGCCTCTCAGTGCTTGCTGCTAAAATGAGGATAATTCTAATATCTACCTCACAGGATGGCGGTGAGGAGTAAATTAGCTATAAAGTTCGTAGAATGGTACTCCGCACTTAGTTAGCTCTACTGAGAGTCAGCTATTGTTGAAATGATGATGATCGTAATCATCATCACCTTCTTGGAAGACAAAGGTGGTATATCCTTTTCTGGTTATTCTGTGAAAATGCAGGGAGAGGTCAAGGCCCCGTCAGCACAGACACCAGGGACTATTAATCAAACAGAAACTTAGGAGTCACTCAGGAGTCACCAGGAGCCAGAAATTAACCTAAACACCCGAGACAACCGGCCCAGTTAGCATCCATCATCCCATCACCAGGCCCCATCACACCTCATCCACAGGGATGCCGCCTTCCTCTGCAACCATCTTCCTCAGGGCTGCCACCGTGCTGAGGATTGGCACGGCCAGGCCAACCCGCAGGAACCGCTGGCTCTTAAAGGGGAAGGCCAAGGTGACGCTCAAGAATCTGGAAAATAGGAAGGAGGCCACATCCTTAAGGGACTGACATGGATTGTTGCCACCATCACGGATAACGGATCAGTTTCAGCACTTAGGCAAATCTCTGCTTCCTGGCCAGGTCATTGCCCTTTAGGTATGCTGTCACCAGGTGGCAGTGGAGAGCCAAATCTCCCAGCGTCTCAGCTGAGTGTACTTTTCCAGCGAGTTAAAAATAAAAGATATTTGATTAAGAATCACAATACAGACCTTCCTCAACTTATGATGGGATTACATCCTGATAAACCCATTCATTGCAAACTGAAAACATCTTAAGTCGAAAATACATTTAATAAAACTAAACTACCAAACACCACAGCTTAGCCCCGCCTACCTTGAACGTGCTCAGAACACTTACATTAGCCTACAGTCGGGCCAAATCATCTAACACAAAGCTTCCGTGCTAATAAGGCGTTGAATCGCTCATGTAATTGATTGAATACTATATGGAAAGTGAAAAACAGTGATTTTAAGTGTATCGGCTGTTTACCCTCGTGATCACCAGGCTGGACTGGGTGGGAGCTGTGGTGCTCCCCTGCCCAGCCTCACAAGAGAGGACCATACCTCATACTGCTCATCTGGGAAAAGATCAAAATTCAAAATGTGAAGCACCATTTCTACTGAATGCACATCACTCTCGTACCATTCATTGTAAGGTCAAAATATTGTACACCAAACCATCGTAAGTCAGGGACCATCTGTACAGATCTATATAGTCTCAAGGTTCTGTCTGTTAAATAGATAACCTTAAGCAAAAAGAAACTTCGAAGTCTGACAAGGAGAGCAGTCAAGCTGCTTCTTCCAGGACAACTCAACACTGTTGATGAGGCTCTCCTTTCTTCCTGAAGTTCTCCCTTGGTGAGGGGATACAGCCCTTCTGCCCCCCAACCTCTCTGGACTCTCTCTGGTTCTCCTTTCTGCTACCCCCAGCAGCACACCAGGGCTCACCCCTCCAGCTCCTGTTTCCCCTGCTCTATACTGCAGTAATTATCTAATTCATACAACTAATTAGCAGAACTGGGACTTGAACCCAGGCAGTCAGGCCCCAGAGTCAGCGGTCCTAACCACTGTGCTATGCCGCATCCGGCTAGGTATCACAGCTCATATCTATCAGTAGCCATCATCTGATGATAGGATAAGCCAGTGTTCTCTTTGTGGCATAGACAATCAGCAGCACAGGAATTCAGAACAGAAAGGGGGATTAAGTTGCCAGGAAAGGCTTTACAAAGCCGTCATGTCTTCACTGCATCCTAAAGATGGAGGATGTCAACAGACAGAGGGCAAGAGAAATGGTTTTTACAAAGGTGAGGAACCCAGGGAAGAAATGCCACCTTCCACGACAGTGAAGGCGCCCCATACAGTTCGCTAAAATTCCATGAGACTGACACTGGCCATTGCCTTAACAGTCACTGCTAAGCCCTGGACTTCTGGGACACTCGCACTACGTGCTTCTTACTTTTGCAGTGTCCACACCTCCTACCTAACCCTGCCTCCTCTTTTCTTTTTTCTCCTCATATCTCCCAACAACCCTTTTCCTTTTTCTTTTCTCCTTAAATAAACCTTTTCCTACACCTTCACTAAGAGGAAAAAGGATTTGGAAATAAAGCAGGGGAAAGCAGAGGGTGACAGATTGTCTCCAGTTCGCCCCTGTCTGATTGAGTGGTACCGACTGGCCGGTGCCGGCTTCTGAATGGGCCAAAGACGTAAGCCTGGCAACAGGGCTCATCAACAAAAGCATGTTTATAATTCCTTCTTCGGCTAAAGAAGGGACTCTGTAACCTTTCACGTTAATTGTCCCATTCAATCACTGAATGTCCCCAAGCTGCAAAGCTTGGCTGAGAAGCAAAAGAGAAAATGCAGCTGCAAGCCCAAAAGACTTCCCAAGGATGGCAGTCAAGTTCACGAGCATGATGCTCACGTACCTCGTCTGTCGCAGTGGGATAGGCAGTGACACACACAGGAAAGGATCGAAGGTGTTGCTCTGTTTCAGGCAGTGGGGACAGGTCAGGGAAGATCTGTGAGCGTGAGGATACACATTAAAGTTTAATCACACTGAACAATTTGGCAGTTCCTCAAAAAGTTAATTAGAGAGCCACCACTGCAATCCCACTCCGAGACCTACACCACAAAGAATTGAAAACAGGGATTCAAATCCTTGTACACAGAGGTCCATGGCAGCATTAGTCACAATAGTCAAAGGGTGGACACAACTCAAGTGTCCATCAATGGGTAAACGGGTAAACAAAATGTGTTATAGACACATAATGATTATTATTCAGCCACGAGGTCCTGACACTTGTTACATGAATGAACCTCGAAAACATCATGTGAGTAAAAGAAGCCAGGCACCAAAGGCCACATATTTATGATTCCAATTATATGAAATATCCAGAGTGGGTAAAGCCATAGGGACAGAAAGCACATTGGCGGTGGCCAGGGGCTGAGAAGAGGGAGGGCTGGGGAGTGGCTGCTTCATGGGTACCAGGTTTTCTTCTGGAGGGGTGACGAAAATGGTTAGGAACTAGAAAGAAGTGGTGGTTGCACACCATGGTGGGTGTACATTCCGCTGAACTGCACACTTAAAATGGTGAATTTTATGTTACGTGACTCATCTCAATTTCTTAAAAAGGATAAAGTTTAGTCACATGTATGAGTGCACTGAGTACGGGAAGGGATGCTGTAACCCCTCCAAATAGAAAGATACTGTGCCAGCGTGGAAGCTCAAAGGTCTCAGCCTCACTGGGCCCCAGAATCACATAGGATGCTTTTTTCAGATGCAGATGTCCAGGCCCCACTCCTCGAGATTCTGTTTCAAGGGAAGCAGGGAGAGAGAGGCACAGTCATCAGAATTTTAAAAGCTCCCCAAGTGACTCTAGTGTTCAGCCAGGCGGAGAACCACTGATGCAATCCACCTGCCTCATTGTATGGCTAAAGGAAACAAAGTTCAGAAAATAGCAGCTAGCAGTAACAGCTAACGGTGAAAGAATTTACTAAAAACTGGGCATTGTGCATGGATTAACCCATAATGCTAGCCATAATAACCAGGATGATCCCCATTTTACAGAAGAAAGAACTGAAACACAGAGAGGTTAAGTCACTTGCCCAAGGACACACAGCTCTTAAGTGGCAGAGCTGGCTCCGGTTCCAGAGCCCATGCCCACCATCATTTCTTCAGAGTCGTTAGTACAAGTAGATCCACATAGTTTATTTATATTCTTTAAGCTCTTTGAAATTTAACACTCCCATATTTAGCATGTATCTCTGAGAGGGAAAGGCAAGTTTTATATTCCATCCGGGTGCTCTTATTTTATTTCCTTCATCATATAATGCTCCATATTCTTCCAAGATATAAGGGGTTTCTGGATGCTACGTTCCTTCTCCTAAAATCTACATGAATTTCCTTGGGAACAGGGGAGAATACTCCGCCACAGGTCCTGCTCTCAGCACTGGACAGCCCCAGGGTAAGTCAGCAAGGAAACCGGAGCTGGGATCAGAATCAGGTTTCCTGAATCTCGACAGAAAGCACCAGTCCTGCTGGGTTGGTTTTCCATTGAGCAGACAAAATAGAAAAAGCCAAGGCCCAGCAAGAACCCCTGAGGTTTGCAGGGTGTTGTCCCAGGCGACCCTAAGTGCTCTGCTCATAGCAAGTAGGCTTTCCTGGATACAAGTTAATAGAATGCCAACCATGATTTTAGAAAACAGAACGGAGCACAGACCGGAGTATTTAATGTTCAATCACCCTCTGATAAATTTCCCTCTGGGAAAACCATAGCAATATTTTGGTAAAAAGAATGCATCAGACATCAAGCTCCAACCAGCAGGGGGACCTGCCACTTGTGGGGGCCCCTCTGCCACCCCAGCTTCTCTCCCGCCCCTCTCCTCCCCTCACCCGTCACGTACTGTGGCGTAACATAGGCCTGAAACATGTATTTTTGCCCTTGGGAAATTTCCAAATCCCTGTTTCCTATGAACAAATGAGAAGAAATATTTTTCTTTGATTTATTCATTTTTTTCTTTAAAGCTACTAAAACTAAGCGAGGCCGCATTTTTCTTGCGGATACTTCATAGTCAACTGATTCAGGGATACGGCCTTTCGATTAAGCCAGGAATCTCCGGCAGGGAGCAAGAGGTGTAGTTTGGCGAAATCACAGAACGGCCTAACTTTGTATTTAAAGAATGGGGAAAATATATTGTTTTCATAATAAACCACAGAGAGGGCCTGAAATGCACCTGTTCCTCAGAGGATGAGAGATGAGGACAGTGAGTGCGGCCAGCAGATCGGGGGAAGGGCAGTGTCACTTTCACAGAAAATTCCAGATGTCACCAGGCTCCATCTACACCTCAAATGTGGCCTGGGGGTCTTTTCGTCCTTGCCATCTCCCCCAGAGTTTCACGGTCCTGTCCTGCTATCTCCCAGGTACTCACAGAGGAAAGAGACAGAAAAGCACCCCAATGCTCTTCAATGTCCACTTGCCTATCTCCCTAAGCTATCCATCCTTCTTGATAAATTGCTTCTGTTCCAAAGCCAGCCTCTCACCTGCTGCTGAAACTCAGAGGTGCTCTTTGCTCTCCCCTGGTTACAAAGGTCCCGAAATGGCACTGCTCGTTTCACATTCTGGCCTCTCACTGCTGCTGAATATACATCTGACACCTCCAACCTGGCCGGCTTCACCTGCTCGCTGGCTGGCGAGACGATGTCCAAGTCGGCAAGGTAATTATGATGACGCACAAGCAAAATGTCACCTCTCCAAGATCTGTTCTGAGGAAGCCTTCCAAAACATACTCTGCCTAAAAGGGAATGCTGCCTGTAAGGGGGACCAGATCAGGCTTTCTGTGAATAACAGCTATGAATGCTAAGAAGAGATGAACACACAAACACACACACACACACACACACACACACACACAATCCCACCTGTAGCCCAAACTCCAATGTTGCGACAATCCTTGGCTATTAAACTGGCAGATGTTTTCAGGCTGTGGTAATAATCATATAGAATAACGAATTATTTGTCCTCTAGTTTATAACCTCTAGCACCCCAGTACTATTCTTCCTTCTCTCCTCCAGCCAAAGGCAAAAACTCAGCCCCCTGAAAAGGACAAGGGAGGTGGAGGGAGAATCCCAGTGAACAGGGATCTCTGAATTAACCCATAATAACATTTCCAGCTTTCAATTTCATAAAGGCCGATGCCAGGGCGGTCCTCCATCCCAGGCAACCTCCCCCTGAGGAAAAAAGGCTGAAGAGCGTCCAGAACAGCAAGTACCACCCTCAGGGGCCCCAGTGTGGAGCTGGTGCCCACCGACGGCTACAGAAAATCACTTTTCAGGCCTCAAAAGTCCTAGCTTGGAGGGACGTCTCTAACTATATTTTTTTCTTAACTCTGGACCAGCAGGCGGAAAGCAGCTATTTTTAGCTGTCACCAGTCTTTTTTTCCAGCATGAATATCTTGCTTCTTACTCATCATTCTACAGTAATCGACAAAGGGTCCTTGAGGTCCTTAGTCTCGGATCAGCTCAAATGTCACTTCTTCACGAATCCTCCTCTGACTCACATTACGCCTTATGATACTGTGACTTATAATAAGAAATATACAATTGGTCTCCAACAGTTGTTCCGGGCACAGAGCTCCTACGGCTTTTGGAATTTCCTAAGTGATAAGAGCAAGAATGAAGGTAAAAGGAGCATCTTTTGCTATTCGTAACAAACCCCGTCCCCCCACACCTGAGTCTATGCTAATGAGGTGATATCTGGAAAGCCCCCAGAGAAAACCACAGGAGGGGGGCTGGTTGCCAGAGGGACCAAGCATGGGATTAGAGGGCTAGGACTTTGAGCTCCACCCCTACCTCCTGGGGAAAAAAAAAGGGGGTCAGAGGTCGAGTTAACCACCTATGGCCAATAATTGGACCAGTCATGCCTACATAATGTTGCTTCCATAAAAACCCCAGCAGAAGGGGCTGGGAGAGCTTCCAGGTTGGTGACCGTGGGGAGGTGCTGGGAGGGTGGTGCACCCAGCGAGGGGTGCGGAACCTCGCCCCTTCCCACAGACCTTGCTCTATGAATCTCCCATCTGGCTGTTCCTGAGTTATAGCCTTTCCAAATCAACTGGTAACCTGGTAAGTAAACGGTTTTCCTGAGTTCCGTGAGCCACTCTAACAAATCACTGAACCTGAGGAGGGGGCCGTGGAAACCTCCAATTTGTAGCCAGTCGGTCAGCAGCACAGGTGACGACCCAGGACTTGCAGTTGGTGTCCAGTGGGCAGGCAGTCCGGTGGGACTGAGCCCTTAACCTGCGGGGTCCATGCCCACTCTAAGTAGGTAGTGCCAGAGTTAAATTGTAGGACACTCAGCTGGCATCCAGAGAGAATCGCAGAATTGCTTGGTGTGGGAAAAACACCCACACATCTGGGCTCAAAAGGATTGTGAGTGTGGAAGTACTCAAGAGTAATGCAAAAGGAAACAAGAGATTTTTCCCTCTTTCGCATCCACAACATGCACTTCAAAGCTCCCTCCATTTTTCCTTCAAAGCACGTGCCAGTTATACAGCTATGGAAAAACCCAGGAGTCACCCTAGATAGATGTTCATTGTTTCCTCGGTCCCTCCGCCCCTTACCCTTAAACCCGCTGGCAAGTCCTGTTGACTCTGTTCCCCACCAGCCCACTTCCCTCCATCTCCATCACTACCTCATGGTCCAGCCACCACCATTCTCCCACTGAGAGGACAGGACATCAGCTGCGGCTCCAGCCCCCAGCCCTGGCTCCCTTCATCACCAAAACAACCAACCAATTTCTTTCTTTTTTCTTCTTTTTTGTTTTGGCCACACCGCAGGGCATGTGGGATCAGATCCCCGACCAGGGATCGGCCGTGGGCCACCTGCAGTGGAAGTGCGGAGTCTTAACCACTGGACTGCCAGGGAAGTCCCCACCAGCCAACTGCTTACATGGAAAATTAGACCACACCCTGCCTTAAACTTTGCAGTGGCTTCCTTTGCCCCTTAGGCTACAACCCACACTACCAGGTGCGTGCCCACCTGTCCAGCCTCACCTCTCACCCCTCACTACTCGATGGCTCTCTGTTCCTTGAACTTTCCTGGATCATTCCCACCCCAGGCCCTTTGCTGCTTTTCCTGCCTGGACTACCCTGTCCCCGAGTATTTCAACGGCTGGCTCCTTGTCACTCATTTCTCAGCTCAAATGTCCCCCTGCAAAGAAGCCTGGCCTGAACACCTTACGTAAGGTTAGCTGCCTCCCCCGCCTCCCGGGTGACATTCATCATCATCGCCAATTGTTTGCTGCGTGTGTATTACGTGTGTATTATCTAACACCTCCCCCAGTAGAATGTGAGCTCCTTGAGAACTGGGGCTGACTCCTTTCACAGCTCAATTCCCAGTACCTTTAGAAGAGGACCTGGCACATAGTAGGCATGGATTAAATACCCAGAGAATAAAGGGATCTGCTTGGTTAGTATTTCTCTCTTGTCGGCAAGGAGTTAACACTCTTTGTTGCAGCCACTGTGACCAAGCGCAATATCAGGTGCTCGAGGGTGTGCAAGAAGGGAAAGAGGGTGTGTGGACAAGGAGGGTGTGTGGACAAGGTAGAGAGAATGAGTGAGTAGAGAAAGGAGGCAGATCTAGGGTACGGGGAACACAGAGGAGGGGTGCCTGAAGCCAATCCTGGTGACCCTTCCCCAAGCTCTAACACGCCCGTGCCTTATGCCTCCCCTCCGTCCTTCTAGATTTTCTTCTCCCTCCTCCTCTATTCTCCTTTTTCCTCGGTCTCCTGATTTTGCTTTCAAGCAGCCTCTGCTTTGAGTACCTGGAGATAAGACAGGTGCCCTGCAAGCAGCTTTCAGGGCTAAAAGGTCAGTAGACACGAAATCTAGGTGTCCTCCATGTAAATCTCGTAGTGCATCACCACTTCTCTTAGGAAAACAGTGGGCATTTCTTCATGGACAACGATGAGACTGGGGCTCATCTAGAAGGGATTTGAATTACCCAATGCGGTAAGCAAGCAAGGGCAGGAGGGGAGTGCCCCAGGGTCATTGTGGCTGTCATTCAGGGTCGTTCGAGGTCCTTCTGCCGGGTGGGGCAGGGTGAAGAAACTTCTCAAGTGCTATGGATTTTCTGTTCCGGTGGGAAAGCAGCTGTGGCATTCTTCCAAAGTGTTTCCAAAACTACTTGCTCTTCCTAAATAAATAATCACCTCAAAGACAGTGATCACATCCAAATTGTATTATGGATGATCAATGAGTATAACATAAATCCTAAATTAGCACAATTTCTGGGCAATTTTAAGTCATCTTCTCCTTTCGAAATACAAAGAAAACAAATCTCCCAAAAGTATGGAAGTAAATGGCTGTAAGTGAATTCTAGAAGGCTGAATAATCGTTACTTTGTTTGAAGTAAGTAAGAGAGAAAAAACCAACAGGAGGCTTATGAAAAAGACAACAGGGCAAAGGAAAGAGAAGAGCATCCAGAAGACTCAGAGAAAAGCCCACCTTCGAAACTGATTTAATGCAACATCCAAAAGAAAAATATAAAAAAATGTTTGGGTATCCATAATGGAAAACAGAAAGGCAAAGCTTTTGTGCATGAAGTAACAGCAGAACCTCACAGGAAAAGAACAAAGTCAGATGGAAGAGGCCCCCAAGAGGAAGAATTACAATGAAGCAGAAACAGAACTCGTGCTTCAGAGACTTATCAACGGTCAAATCCTGGTTCTGCCATTTACTGTGTGTCCTCGCGAAATGCCTGACCCCAGATCGCACCTCATCTCCTTGGGCTCTTCTAAGTTAACTCAAAAACTATCTGGGCGGGCTTCCCTGGTGGCGCAGTGGTTGAGAGTCCGCCTGCCGATGCTAGGGGACGCGGGTTCGTGCCCCGGTCCGGGAAGCTCCCACATGCCGCGGAGCGGCTGGGCCCGTGAGCCATGGCCGCAGAGCCTGCACGTCCGGAGCCTGCGCTCTGCAACGGGAGAGGCCACAACAGTGAGAGGCCCGCGTACCGCAAAAAAAAAAAAAACTATCTGGGCGAACATATATGTAACCAGTGGCTTCCCCTCAATCTTGATCACTGTGCTTATTCCCACCTCGAAGCGGGTGTCACTCTTATTGAATATGTTCCCACCTTTTCAACCCTATTCATCCTGCAGAGCCCGTGGAAAGGCATACCTCCTCCGAGAAGCCCCAGGGGGTTAGTGCTTTCACTACAACATTGTCATTCTTGAAAATACTCTGCCTTATGTGAATCTCTGAATTGTCATATATAAAAGCCCAAAGAGAACATATACTTCCCGAAGTCAGAGTCTATATAATTATATATCTTTTATATCCACCATTATGCTGGGAAATCTTGAACTCGAAATAATGTGTGAAACTTGGCTCTCTGGCAATAAAGAACAAACCAGAAAGATCTCATCCACTTCTCAATGATGGCCTGCTGGGGAGATCCTGGCCTCCACATTCATACTCTGGAGAACCACGCTTGCATCACCCCTCCTTCAAGGGGGGGATGGAAGGCCCAGGAGACAAGAAAGAAAAGAAATACTGAGGGGGCTTCCCTGGTGGCGCAGTGGTTAAGAATCCACCTGCCAACGCAGGGGACACGGGTTTGAGCCACGGTCCGGGAAGATCCCACCTGCCGCGGAGCAACTAAGCCCGTGCA
>RJWK010042706.1:0-10987 GCA_004363435.1 Platanista minor
ATTTGAGGGCATATTTGAAAACCTCCACGGTCTGCTATTTGGTGATAAGCTTACTTACATTCTTCTCATGTGCTACGTACGAGTCTACGTGCTATGTACGAGTCTACATAAACTTATCCCTTCTCAAAAAGCTCCCATGGTCCTGTCTGTTAGGACAAGGACATTCAGCTCAAGGACCAGGCTCCTGGCACCTAAATATGGGTCGGGTGCAGAGAAGGTTCCTTTTGATCTGAAGACCTGGGCCATAGTGACAAACTAGCTACCTGCTACCCAGATCTGCACACCCCACATACACAGGGGACAGTCACAGGATAACCACCGCAGATGATCCCGTTCAGCATGGAGGGGAACCGGACACACACAGCTGTCACTGGTCCGCAGCATTTCTGAAATCCAGCTGGCCACCTGTTGCTGGCTCCTTGAGGTCTGGGGATGGTTTTACTATGGGTCGGGGCTCTGCCTTCTGGGCTTCTGTTTTCTCCTCTGTGTTAGTTTTTCTTTTTCCATTAAAAAGCCCAAGTTCAAAACGGAATATTTTTCTCAGCCTGTATGGCCAGGTGGTGCTTCAACGGATACAAGTCCTTTAAAACGTCATACGATTTCTATGCATCTTATTGGAGGAATTCACTCTTTTAAACAAAAGCCTCACCCCCAAACCTCATCGACGTAAGCCCTTTTGTACCTTGGGTTCCCTGTGGAATTATTGGCACTCAACTCCCTAAAGATTTTTAACAGCTCTGTTATTTAACAAACAAGATCTGTGGGCAAGCCTTTAAGATCATCAGACAGATCTGATAAAGCATACGAGGAACCTCCATTAATCTTACTGAGCTCTTCACAAAATGATTTACATTCCCCCTTGCATCCGTCTTTGGACCGTGTTTTCCTGAGAGCACCCTGGATTTTATCTTTACCTTAAGATATTTCTTAATTGGAGAATCATTTGCCATCTGGAAATCCTGAATATGAGAGTTCTTACTACTTCAGTTCAGCAATGCCTGGCTCTTTTTCTATTTAATGGTTCACTCCTTAACTTATTTCTCTCCTCTTTAATGTCACTAGAGGCAGGTAGAGGAATGCAAGTGGCGCCTTTGGCACTGTGACTGGCAATCTCTTTTGCTAGTTCATCCAGTTCAGCAGGGATACTTTCTTATCTACCACGTTACCTCAGGTGACAGTGCTGCTAAATTATCTGACCCCTTTCTTTGAGTGTCCAGTAGCATTTTTCTCAACTATTTTTTGCGCTTCTGACAACGGCTTCTTCAAGGATTATCAGGTTTCAATGTCTCCAAGGACTTTCTGACCTCTGCCACCAATCCTAAAGCCATAGTTTGGGTTTCGTCGGGACACTCACCCATGCTGAAACTTATGACTTACAACAACAGACGGTTATTTTGCTCCCATATGTGCAGTCTGTGTCTGGCTCACTGTGGAAGGCTTGTCTCTGCTCAATGCGGCATCAGCTGGAGTGGCTTGACTGACGCGTCCTTTCCACAATGATTTTCCTCATATCCGGGGCTGGAGAGACGCCGCTGGCTGGCATCTGGTCGCTGGAAAAGCTTGGGTCCCTCCTCACACACGGGTCTGCCTGTGACCTGTGCTTCCTCACAATAAGGCGGCTTGGTTCTGAGGTTGAGTGTCCAGAGAGAACCAAGTTGGAGCTGTTTCACTTTTTAGGTCTTAGACTCGGAGGTCATGCAGTGTCGCTTCCACGGTCCTTTATCAGCCGAAGGAGACAGGGGTGGCCCCTCTTGATGGGGAAGGGGGAAGGCTCTGGAAGAATACCTGGCACTGGAAATACTGCTGGGCATTTTTGGAAAGTACAGTCTTCCACAATAGCGATCGACACGCAATTTAACATTAACAAGAGCAGAAGTCTTGTGCTGTTCTTGCTGTTCTGCTTCCTCAGAATGGAAGGATAACTTAATAGTCCAGCTCTACCCATTAGAGTTTAATACTCGGCATCACACTTGTCCTTCTAAGCAATCCCCTGTACTGCAGAGTACAAAGCCTGAAAATTACTCTGTTCGGACTTTCTTACCACGAGGGTTCTGTTTAGATGCAGATAATGAGGGGCACTTTTGCAAAATTTGAAAGCTGTAAGGGAAAGAAGACATAGCTCCGGGCCCTCTCTGCAGCAGCTTCTGGTGCTGGCTGACAAGAGACAGGATTTTTTTCCCCATGGCTTTCAGGTGGCCTTCTGAGAATCGCTCCTTTGAATAGAGTGCTGCACAAGGCTGAGAACATCGACGGTGGCTTCTCTGTGACCTTTGCACTTTCACCAAGCTGCCTGCCTGGCTTCAGTCCCCCAAGGCTCCCTGCATTGTATATGTCTCTCTAGTCTCTGCATGAGAACCCCTCAGACCTCCGCTGGCTTTGGTTCTCCTGGCCGTGTGATTTGCGCCGGGCTTCGTGCAGGACTCGCCTCCACGTGGTGTCAGCGGGCGTCTAAGGCAGCTCTTTCATGACTCGTGGTGGCAAGCTGTGCGGTGGCTAAGGTCTGGGGGCTCGGCTGGGGGCAAACCTTGATTCTTTTCCACACAGGCCTCCTCACAAGCCCTGGGCTTCCTCACAACAGGGCAGATGGCTTCCCAATCCAAGAGTCCTGCAAGGTCATCCCGGTGACCCTGAGGGGTCATCCCGATACGCGTGGAAAAGTATGGTGTGTGTACGCACATGAAATATATACATGTGTGTGTGTATGTGTGTGTGTGTGTGTGTGTATGGCTGTACGCATTACATCTACCTAGATACATATCTAGATGTGTATCAACATCGCGATATACACGTATATAGATTTTATATAGATCAAAATATATTTTGAGGGCTTCCCTGGTGGCGCAGCGGTTGAGAGTCCGCCTGCCGAGGCAGGGGACGCGGGTTCGTGCCCCGGTCCGGGAGGATCCCACGTGCCGCGGAGCGGCTGGGCCCGTGAGCCGTGGCCGCTGAGCCTGCGCGTCCGGAGCCTGTGCTCCGCGGCGGGAGAGGCCGCGACAGCGAGAGGCCCGCGTACCGCGCAAAAAAAAAAAAAAAAGAAAAAGAAAAAGAAAAAGAAAAAAAATATATATATATATATTTTTTTTTTTTTTGAGAAAAACTGTCTAATGGCAAAAAATGTTTCCTTTGAAAGACAATTATTTAACAAGCACAAGAGTCTATGAAGCATGGGGCGTGGAAAATTATTCTGTCTCTCTAGGTACACAGTAAACCACGCTTTAAAATAATCGATGAAGAAAGGCTTCTGTGCCCACTTGTTCCTTTTCCCTCACTGCCTCTGGACTGATGAGCTCTTATCTTTTCACTAAATACTCCTCTCTGAACAGCTAGGGGAAATTTTATTGAACTTTGTCTCTCAACGTGAGGGTTAACCTGTGTGCTCAGGATTTGCTAAAAACAAACAGACCAACCCAGAAAACAAAATGCACTGCTGCGTTGCCTTTCCTGAAGAGGTGGGGAAAGGGGTGCCCACTCTCGATGTCAGGGGGCCTCAGGGCCCAGCATGGTGGTGACGTCACTTCTGCAGCTCACCACAGCCGACTTGCACAGAGTTCTCCTGTGTCTACCCCCTCGTCCCCGAATCGTTATGAGCAAGTGTGTAATAAACCGGACCCTGGGGCGATTTAATTGTTCTCCCACAGAAAGCACGGGACAGCAGAAAGAGTACTTCTTCTGGAGGAGTGAACCCAACACCTGTGGAGACCAACCCGGCAGACAGGAAAGACTTTGATCATCACTGAGAGCTACTATATGAACTAAATCAACAGCTGAGACGGTCTGAGTACCAAGCTTGATTTTTGGTGATTACTGCAAGTAAAACCTGGGGACCTGGACTTCTCTAACAGTCCTACACACGATAAGAGCAAATGATTGTTAAAAACCTTCCCTCTCCACCCAGGAACATACCCTATGACTTTATATACTGCATCTGGATTCAACTTCCAGACCATGACATCAGTGACAATATATCATCCCAACGTGCCAACAAAATACCGTCATGTGTTTGCTAAAGAGAAAATATGTCCATGGTGAAAAAGTACAGCTCAGGGTGCGGATTTGTAATTGTTATTTCAGTTGTAAGAAATATGTCAGCTGTCAGGAAACCAGGACTCACTGACTCTCCATTGGGCCACTGGATACAGAAGTTCAATAGTTCTCTATCTGCTCCACACTGGAGACAAAGCCATAGGTAATTTCGTGACCATCTTCTTTTTCTTTTTGCATGTGACCTCATATCTCTAGTATTTTTCTCTCTCTCGGGCACAAATGTCTGCATGTTAAGCCTGTCACTAGGCGGTACACAGAAGGGAATGACTCCACTGAGGTAGCATAATATCAGAGAGCAATGACCTGATTCCCAAGGTCTCTAGGAGATCAACTGGGCCAGAGGTCGACGTTCTAGAAAGTGTCAGTGTTGCCTTGTTTCTCAAAGGCCCCTAAAAATGCACACTTTATACAGCTGGCTCCTCCAGCCTGAAGCTCCAAATCCTAAATCCAGACCCTCCACGATCTCTGATTACCCGAGTCTCAATCCATCAAGCAGAGGTTGGACACTCTTGGGATGAGGCCAGAGTTGACGCTGAGCAAACAGGCAGGGTCAGTGTACTTGAGAGTTGCCCGAGTGGCCAAGATGTGGAGTTGGTGGAGCGGGCAGTCAGAGATCAGACATCAGGATGATCCCCTGAGAGAGTAACGTCCAGGAGGTCCTGGCGTGGTGACCAAAGTGCGGTCACCCACCAGGGGCCTGGGCACGCCGTGCTGGGAAGGCTGGCTGGAGGCACCCCCCCCCCCCGCCCCCACACACACACACCCGGGACTCCTGATGACTGCATCCCCAGGAAGCTCCAGCATCTGCTGGGCCCTCACACACGCAGCGCCCAGCTGGAGTCTCCTCGCGTCTCTGCGAGGTCAGCAGAAGCAGCACCACTTCCCCGAGAGGAGGCGCACACCGCCCACGATGACAACCCGTAGCTCCCTTTCTCCTTGCGTGAGCTCGCCACCTCCATCTCGGCGCCACTAGGTGGTCAGTGTGGCATCAGGGAAACTGCTGATCCCTGCTCTTCCTCCTTTGCCTGGTACATAAGAGGTGCTACAAACCGACTTATTAAAAGAAGGAATGGGGCCAGGCAGGGAGCCGTTTATACAAAGTAGCAAAGCTGAGTCTCAAATTTCTAACCATACCTTCTTTCTACAAGTGAATGACTAGGACCCGGAGTCCATCGGCTTGACTCCAGAATGAGGAGAAGATGAAAAGGAATACAGGAGGGAACTTGAAGAGACGCAGCGAGACAGAGCCCTCGATTCGCGGAACGGCTGCTAACGGTGTAGGATCTGGCTGCGAGTCCGTGCCGGGCGCACAGAAAACTGGACTCAGAGCCACCCGGTCGTGTACTTTGCTTTTCCTTGGTTATGTGTCTGCTCCACTCACCCCAAAGGCTATCTTAAAACTGGTCTACTTTCTTCCAACTTTCCATCACTATGTCTGTCTCAGGCTCCACTGATAAAAAGAAGTACCACGCATGTACTGAGTTCTTATGGAATGCCAAGCACCACTCTAAGCGCTCTGAACACACTTATGTGTTCAGTCATTAGTCCGACCGTAGGCATTACTTGTGTCCCTCCCGTTTCTGCCTAAAGGCAGGTAGAGAGAGGTTAAGTCTCCCGGCCCAAGAGGAAGAGACCTGAAGGGGTGGAGGTGGGCGCTGAAGCTTCAGACCTTCCTGAGCCCCTTCTAGTGCAAGGCGTTCGTGCTGTTAGTAACTTCTCTAACTTCCCTCCTGCCTCCACTTCTCACCCAAGGTTACTTGCTCCACCGCAGCTCAGGACACATCCCCTCAGTCCCGCTTATGGACCCAGTGCCTCTTCCTGTATGTTTACTCTCTCCCTTTCTCTGGTCACGCGCTATAAGGATCCACACAGCGTATTTTCTATTAAAAAAAAAAAATATATATATATATATATATCCCTCAACCCAGCGTTTTCTTAGATGCACCAAACAATGTCTCTCCCCGCTTGAGGTCAAGTTTCCCAAAAGATGTGTCTCCATGTTCCACATCTCCTTCCTTGCATGACATTCGCCTCTGAACCCCCTGTCACACGGCTACACCACCACTAGGCCAACACAACTCTTCCTACCGAGGTCCCCAGTGACCCTCCAACTGTGTGACCCAGAGAACTCTCAGTCCCCTGACCAGAGATCGAACCCTTGCCCCCCTGCATTGCGAGCATGAAGCCTTAACCACAGGACCACCGGGGGGAAGTCCCCCAGCGGACTCTTTCTTGGTCTCTTTGTACTTGCTCTCTCTGGGACTTTGACCCTAACGTCTAGGTCTCTAACCCTTGGCTTCTATGACAACACAACGTCTTCATCTTCTGTGTCCCTGGCTGTTTTTCTTTTGTTTTTTAAACAGTCTCTCGCGTGGGATCCTTTGCTACTCATTTCCCTTTGCTGTCGGAGCACAGCAGGAGGTGGCTGTCACACGTTCCTCCTGTATTCCTAGGCTGTGCATCATGGCTTCTCAACCTGTGTCCAGGGACTTCTGGGGCTGGTTCTTCTCGCCCACGGGGCTGCCCTGTGGCTGGCAGGGTGTTTAGCGGCACCCCGCGTCTCTACGCACCAGAGGCTGGTGTCACCCCTTGCTCCGACTGGAAGACTTAAGATGTCCCCGGACATCACCGCATGGTCCCCGGGAGTAAAGCCACCTGTGGTTGAGCTGTACCGTTTCACACACTCCCCACCCCTCTATCTAATGAGTGTGTGTGTGTTACACTCTGTAACTAGGCATTTTCACATTGTGTTCCCAACCCAGACCTTGCTGTTGAGCACCAGAGTCTTCAGTCCTTTTTCCTAATTCCCTGTGGGTAACCCCAAAGGCCTGGAATGGAGGTTCAACCTTCCCCACGCTGAACCCGTCTTCTGCCCTAGCTTGTCTGTCTGAGCTCCTCTGAGAGTCCCCGCCTCAGCAGAGGGCACCACCAACACCTCATCTTTCTGAGCCAGGACCTCAGGGCCTCTCCTCCCCACATCTAAGCCAGCACCCAGCCCCTTGGGTTCTTCTGCATTAATACACAGGCTCTTGGTCTTCGCCCACTGCCTCTACCTCTCCTGGAGCTTCCATGGTCTCTCCTCCCCTGAGCACCCGGCTTCCTGACCCCCCACCTTTCTTTTTAAACTTTCCTTAGTGTAAACATCACCACGTTAAAGCTTAAGCCTGGCCATGCCTTGCAAACAGCATCTCCCACACCTTTCAACATTGCTACAATAAACCGTGAACTCCAGAGCGTAGGGTATGAAGCACTCTGCCACACAGCCCTGCTGGACTCCGGCCCCTAACAGTTTACATTGCCCATGCCTTTCCTAACATCTCACCAGGCAGCCACTGATCTACTTACAAAACACCTGCATCTCTGCGTTCCTTCTGAGGCTCTGCGCTGAATGTTCCTTCAGCCTGAGCGCCCGCCTCCTTGTGCTCTCTCGCCACTCCTTCCTCCCACCTGGCAGACGGCTGCAAGTCTCAGCTCACCTAGGACACTTCCCAGGGAAAGGCTTCCATCTATCACACGCCATCCACACACACGTCCTTCTACCTACCTACTTCCCTTCCCTGGTTGTAAGACCCAAGACCACACGCCAGTCACTTGATGACCGTTTGTTTTCTAGATCCTATTATAAACATAGTCCAGAGAAGTGATCAATTAGTAAATTTAATAAACATATGAATAAAAAATGCATGGATGACCCATCTGGGCAATAATGTATCTTAGCACCCAAGGACGAGTTTATTGCACTCTGATCTATGCTGTTGCAATTTAAATTTGGGAACAGAAGTGTACTGCTATATTGCTACTAGTGTCTCCGTTTCTCCTTATAAAGGCCACAGAATGAAAGGGAATGGGGGCGGGGTGGAGGCAAGGGACTAGCCTTTACTCAGTATCCATTCTACGCAAAGCTCTTTCTTCGCCATCTCTTTTAATGCTCACGCTGACCCTTAGAAGGAGTCAAGTAGGCAGCACTTTAGAGAGGGGGCATCTAAGGCTCACAGACAGTAACTAGCAGTTAGTGGCTTATAAGCACATATATTAATTATCTCACAGTTTCCCTGGGTCAGGAGTTTGGGCATAGGAAGCGTCACTTCATCATCTTCACAGGTCCTGACCCAACTCAAGACAACAGGATTATACAGTAGGGCACGTGCAGGAGGGGGTAGGAATCCACCTACTGAGTCAATAATCTAAACTGACAGGAGATTTCCTGTCAAAAGAGCTAGGTTTAAATCCCAGATCCTTAGGTGGGTGAGTTCATCACCTGTGAGTCTCAGTAATTTCTAGCAATTTGTGCTAATCTGTTACCCAGCAATAGATAACTAAGAAACTGCTGTATTTGTACAAAAACACCACAGTCTGCCAGCAGAACAGAGAAATTTTTTTTTTTTTTTTTTTTTTTTTTTTTGCCCTGGTTCCGAATATCCATGACACTTTGTAAGGGACTGTTAATCATCCCCATTAAAGAGAAAAAGCCCTCAAATCTGGTCTGCCAGGAAACCTCGTTTTGCCAGCAAACCACGTTTTGCCAGCAACAATGTCCCTTTCTATAAACATTATACAGTAATACTAGATCCAGCTGCATTGCTATGCCCCTAAGTAGTTTCCCATCTCTCGGAAGGGCTTTAACTCATGGCCAGGGCTCAACAGCAAAAGACCTGACTGAAAACACAGCTGCACCACACAGGGTCTGGTGAGGCGGCCCCGTGTACAAAGGAGCTCCACTCAGCTGGGCTCCGGGCACAGATTTATGGGGCCGAGCTGGCATGCCATCAGACACCAGTTACAGAGAAGCAGGCTGGGCATTGCTTGCTTTGGTTAAGCTGAAGAGCAGGCAGGTCTGGACTCACACAGGTCTCCTTCCTGGAAGGCAGAGGGATCCAGTCCCAACTGGAGTGGTGCCTTGCCAACAAAAATCCAAAGCTTTAGAAGGTAAATAAGCAGCCTTCCTATATAGTCTAGGGTTTCTCATCCTCGGCACTACAGACGGACATTTGGGGCTGGATCAGTCTTTGTTGCTGGGCCTCCCTGTGCACTGTAGGACATTTAGCAGCATCCCTGGCCTCTACACACTAGATGCCAGTAGACCCCCCGCTCCTGGCAAGCAAAACGCCTCAATACATGGCCCCCAGGGAGGGGTGCTAGGTGACCCCCCATTTGAGAACCTGTGCTTTACACAAATAGAGTCATTCTGTTCTCAGTGCCCAATTACAGTCAAATGGTGTAGCATGTATGGGATCAGACGAGTTAACAAAGGTAAGCATTTGAGATATGCTGCTGGGATTTCAAGAGACAAGAGTTTCCAACCACCACCACACCTCAAGGTGCCTTTTAAATTGTGCACGTAACTTTGAAGAAACAGAGCAGGAAAATAAGCATGGCAATTACAGCTACATCATTTGTCTTCTTAATGGGGTTATCTTTTAAAGGGGCGACACAGTTGTGGACTATACAGGGACAAACCTACTTTAATTGAGAATGGAGAGACTACTCAAAACATATATTTCTCAGGAGCATCCTTCAGGGATTCTATCTGATTTTTAAGACAGATGAACTAATTGCTTTGAAGAATAGCATAGTGTGTTCTTTATAAAGAGGATTATTGTTTTGAGTCACATAATCACCTGTTTGCTGGGCAGCCTGAGCTCAGATTTCTCTATGCTCTGTTTCCCTAAGCAGGCTGCACCTTGATAAAGATGGATTGTCATGAGATTAACCTTGGTCCTTGGCACATCAGGATCTCATTTTATTACAGTCAAGGTCTGCATGATCATGAAAATCCTTACATTTCCTTTGCTTGCTTGAGAAAAGCCCCTCATTAATCTGTCACTTTTCCTGGGGACATCTCAATTTATTTTAGAAAAATGTGAAGTAGTTTCCTCTATCTTAAATTACATTCAAAAGTTTTCAGAGCAGGAAACAAAAGCAACACTGAAACGAGTTTGTTTTTTCTTAATTGAATGACTTATTTTAGGTAAAATTACCATCCTCTCTAATTTTCCATTTTTGAACGGAAAGAGTTTTCTGTTCCTTGATGGGCATATTCTTAAAATGAATACATTGCTTTTAATTTTTTTCCCCACATCAATACATGTAAATCACAGGTATGTTAAGGTGTATTAAAATATTTAATTGTGTTTTAAAGTCTTTATTCACAGGAGGGAGCCTATGAATCCCCAGAGGTGTGGGTTTTCTTTAAATAGAAATTTCCTCTCAACCCAACGGCAGAGTGATGTTATTTCTGGACTGAGGATTATATTTTAAAAAGAGAGAGTGGGAAACATCTTTATTTAGCACAGTCAGAGGACTGGTGGGCAGGAAGTTGGGGACTGAAAGATTTTTCTAAAGTCATGAAATTAGGGACTTCCCTGGTGGCTCAGTGGTTAAGAATCCTCCTGCCAGGGCTTCCCTGGCGGTGCAGTGGTTAAGAATCTGCCTGCCAACGCAGGGGACACGGGTTTGAGCCCTGGTCCGGGAAGATCCCACATGCCGCGGAGCAACTGCGCCACAACTACTGAGACTGCGCTCTAGAGCCCACGAGCCACAATTACTGAGCCCGTGCACCACAACTACTGAAGCCCGCGTGCCTGGAGCCCGCCGCACTCCGTAACAAGAGAAGCCACCGCAATGAGAAGCCCGCGCACCGCGATTAAGAGTAGTCCCCACTCGCCGCAGCTAGAGAAAGTCCGCACGCAGCAACGAAGACCCAACGCAGGCAAAAATTTAAAAACAATTAAAAGAACAAAAGACACACACATACAAAATAAAGTCATGCAATTAGATGTGCCAGAATCTGCCCATGTTGAGAGAGAGAGAGAGGGAGGGAGTGAGTTGAAGGCAGTCAGCATGCCTTTATTTCAAATACAGTAGCTTGTTCACTGACCAATGACGACTACCTAGATCCTAGACCGTGCAGAATAACCATGTGCCTTGCGTTCATTATTTTAGA
>RJWK010042707.1:0-19054 GCA_004363435.1 Platanista minor
TTTAGAAGAATGAAGTATGACACAGATGCCTTACTGCAGCAGTAAATACCTTTAAAAATGAACACACGCACACACACACATACACACGCAAGAATGACAAGCTGTGTTCCTGAGAAACATGTATAAGTACTTATAGAAAAATGTTCTCTCATTGCATTTTGGAAGCCATGGCTATGTATACCGTGTTTATCTTTGCATGTGTCATATTGGTCATTCTTTAATGGAAGTAGAAATATATACGTGAAATATTTTAAAAATCTGAATATACACTTAAGAATTCAAACATGTGGTGGGAGTAATTTCACCAGGCAAGAAAATGTACACAGAGCAAAAGTTATTAAGAAAGAATGACCAGGCTGATTCGCTCTCAGGGAGCTGGCCCAGCCTCTTTATATAAAATAGTCTGTCTGCTGTGCCATCATCCTTGGACCGAATATACTGTTTCAGCAAGTGATGATGTTAAGCTGAAGCCTGGCACACAAACAGGTGTGTTCAGTGATTGTTTGCTGGGCCTCCCTGGTGGTACAGTGGTTAAGAATCTGCCTGCCAATTCAGGGGACATGGGTTCGAACCCTGGTCCAGGAAGATCCCACATGCCACGGAGCAGCTAAGCCGGTACGCCACAAGTACTGAGCTTGTGTTCAAGAGCCTGCGAGCCACAACTACTGAGCTGGCGTGCCACAGCTACCGATCTGGCGTGCCACAACTACTGAAGCCCACGCGCCTAGAACCCATGCTCCGCAACAAGAGAAGCCACCTTAACAAGAGGCCTGTGCAGTGCAACGAAGAGTTATCCCCCTGCTCGCTGCAACTAAAAAGAAAGCCCATGTGCAGCAATGAAGACCAAGGCAGCCAAAAGTAAATAAATAAACAAATTTGACTGTTGAATAAATGAACAAATGAATGAATGCATGTTGAATGTGCCTGTGAATCTAAAACTAAGAAGCTTTGGTGTGCTCATTACAAAAGACCCTGTTTTATGGCATGTGAAACTCCAAACCTTAGAAATGAAATTACATAGAAGACTATATCGTCATCAGTGAGAATTAAATGGCCTCGACAAAATTACAAGACAAGGAAAATAAAGGCTCATTCATCAGTTGGTTTCTTCTGGCGATAGAAGGCTCCCCTGAGACTTTAGGAGGTTCATGTTTTTCATGACAGAGATTTGACTTTGGCAAAGCATGGCTATACTTTTAGGCTTGGATGAGAATATCCCCACATGTACTTTTTCCTCCCATTCCTGGCGAAGAACTTGCATGGGAGACCCAAACAAGAGGCTCCAGAGGTGGGAACAAGCAGGATGCCTTCTGGGCTCAGAGGGGAAAAGATGATATAAGTCAGTGGTTCTTGAATTCTGCTATACTTCAAAATCACTGGGGAACTTTGAAAAATCCCATGCCCTGGTAACTAAATTGGTGATTCCATAAATTACCAATGAAAGTAGAATCTCAAAGGCTAGAACTCAGGCATTGGTATTTTTTTCTAATTCCCCAGGATTCCAGCATATGATGTGTTAATTTTGTCTATAGCTCCTCTGCCAGCTACTGATTTTCAGGAATTTGGATCATCTCATTGAAAAGAACCTGACAACATCATTCACAAGTGCTTCGGTTAAGTTTCATTTAGGACATTTTCATATGATCGAGGGAGCCAGTAGTGTCTTTTGTGCAGTGAGTTACAATTCCCTATTTTATAACAGTTGTGTGCCTAAATTAATGATAGGGATTCTTAAATTGAAAAGGTGACTGTCCAATAGAGGATAAGAAGAAATAAAAATTAAATTATATGTATAAATTTTAGTGTTAAGTATAATTTCTTGCTTTATACATTTTAGATCATGTTCTTACTGAGATAAAATTCACATAATATAAAATTTGCCATTTTAAAGTTGCTTTTAGTATCTTCACAATGTTGTGCAACCATCACCACTACCTAATTCAAGAACGTTTCCATCACTTCTACATAAAACCCTATACCCATTACTAGTGACTCCCAATTTCCCTCCCCCTCATTCCCTAGCAACTACTAATCTACTTTCTATCTTAATGGATTTGTCAATTCTGGAAGTTCTATTCAAATGGAATGATGTAATATGTGGCCTTTTTTTTTTTTTTTTTTTTGCGGTACGCGGGCCTCTCACTGTTGTGGCCTCTCCCGTTGCGGAGCACAGGCTCCGGACGCGCAGGCTCAGCGGCCATGGCTCACGGACCCATGTGGGATCCTCCCGGACCGGGGCACGAACCCACGTCCCCTGCATCGACAGGCGGACTCTCAACCACTGCGCCAGCAGGGAAGCCCTATGTGGCCTTTTTTGTCTGGCTTTTTTCACTTAATAAAATACTTCCAAGGTTGTAGCATGTATCAATATTTTATTTCTTTTTATGGCTGACGAATATTCTATTACATGATTATACTACATTTTGTGTATTGTCCTCTCATCAGGTGATGAACACTTGTGTTGTTTCCACTTTTTTATTATTATGAATAATGAAGTCATGAATATAATTGTACAAGTTTTTATGTGAGCCTATGTCTTCAATTCTCTTGGGTACCTACCTAGGACCAGAATTGCTGGGTCATGTGGTAACTCTGTGTTTAACTTTTGAGGAATGATTAAACTTTTTCTACAGTGGCCATATCAGTTTACATTCCTACTGGAGGCTCCAGTTATTCCACATCTTCCTGCTTTATATTTTAATTATTTGATTATTATCTAGGATATCCCTTACCTTAACCAAACAGAAAATAAATCTTCCTACATTTAATGCTAATTGTTTCTTTGACATCTCAAAACCACGATATAGAGAATTCAGTGAAATAATATGAAAGCACTAAGCTAAATGCACCAGATAAATGCTGTGGAGAAGATGATTGATTAATGCCCCTGAATGTTCAAAACTAGGATTAATTATGTTCAGCTGCAGCTATTTAAGAAGAGAAGTAAATATATTTTATAATGAAAATGTTCCGTGAAAACTTAAACTAAAACAACAAAACAAGTTTTGGTGAAAAGATAAATGCTTAAATGCTAATAGAACTGCATGTACAGCTCTATGCACAACATTTCCTGACGTTGCCGTACAGATGAGCTATCCATAGAGGCTGCATCCAGTTAAGTTCCCTGCCAGACCACATGTGCCGCAAATACTTTTCCAAGACACTGCAAAGTTCACTTGATTTGACATTCATCTTAAAGTAACTGGACATGTTTACTAAGCCTTTATTTTAGTCAACCTTACAATGTTTTAAATGCACCAAGAATCCATTTTTAAAGCATACTAGAGTTTAATTTAAAGTAATAAAAAAGAAAGAAATGAGTAGTTCAGGGGAGATCTTGTGAATGCTTGTTCCCAACTCTAAGCCATTAAGTGCCTAAGCAGAAGATTTTACAGCTGTGCCTTCTTCAATTCCACAGAGAACCGTAAAGGAAATCAACTGTGAGGGTGAATTCCTTACATTCAGTATTGTCCAATACAAAATACTTATTAAATTCTTTGCCAATTTCAACATTAAAGCTTCTTTTTTTGCCAATAGTTTTATGAACTAAGTAGTTGCAGTTTCATAAGCACTTGGCAATTCCATAGGTTAAAAAAAATAGCCTGCCAGACTTTTAAAAGATGTGTTCTTTGACACTATATTATCTATAAGGCAGTTACTTTTGACAAGAGTGATCAACTAGGAAGTTTACAGATTTCTTTTACCATATTTTGATAGGCCAGCATCCATCAAGGACAAGACCTTTGGTGAAAGGGGGTGTAAGATGCTCTAAGGTAAAGGAATCACTGAATTCCTGAAGCTCTTCAAATAGTGAGTGTACTTAGGATGCGTGGCCTCAAAGCAGAGCTTCATGAGGGAGGGCTCTTCATAAGGAAGCTGGGCAAGGGGTTCTTTCCCCTCCACCTAAGTGTTTACAAGCAGTGTGCAAAACGCAGTGCCCCTCAGTCCAGAACCTGGTCCCTAGGAAGCCCCAGGAAATATTTAGGCTTTACAAAAAAAATAAAAGGTAGCATTTTAGAAATACAGTTCAACCACTTGGCCCATTCCATTTATTTATTTATGAAATTCATTTATCTATTCTGTAAAATTGTTTTCTTTAGTATGTCTTTGCAAGTTTTAATTCTTAATAAGGACTATTGTTTTGTTTTCTTTCCTTTCCTTACCGTTTGTCTGTGCTGCCCAACTCAAAAGGAAATTCTCAACTGGCTGTGTTCAGTTAGACTTTGGTCAGAGGGCAAGGTTGTCTCTTCACAAGGTATTAAGTCCCCAGCCTCTCTGTTCAGGGGTGATAACAACTGGCCAGGACTGTTGACAGCAGTTGATCCACACGACGGGCTGCAGTGGAGGTCGTGCATTTAAGGGCAAATGGCTGCTGAGTGCCTTCCCCTCCACGACCTGGAGCTCTCGGAAGAAGGTTGTCCTTTCCCCCCAAAGACTCCTTTCCTTCCAGCCTTCCCCTCCCACTTCAGTTGCTTCTCTTCTTCCTTCTAACCCCAAACCCCCAAGCACACGTTGGGAACTTGTATGTGATTTCATTTGGCTTTTGTTTCTGCTTTGTCATGAGTTGAGGATAGAAAAGCATGACTGGTGAGAGAACGGAGGGTAAGAAGGCAGATGACTATCTCAGTATGTAACAGCTAGCTGTTCGACGTCTGTGTACAGCCCAGGAAGATCACGCTCCTCCAAGGGGAGAGCCACTGGGCAAGAAAGGAGGCCCAGCCAATCTGGCTGACAAAATCAGGCACGGTCACTGTCAAAGGTGATGTGCTGCCACCAGCGGCGCCTCCCAGCCCCTCTGATGCCGTCCCTCCGTCATCGTAGGTTTGAACATAACATCATTCCATTGACGTTTCAAAACTTGAATTTAGTAAAACTCTCTTCAAGATTTCTAAATAATAATGTCAGTAGGAATCGGTTTAACTTATTCTTAGTTAGTTCTTATTACCAGTTTATAGCCCATCAGAAATTTGGGCAGGTTTAGCATTTAGATGTATCGTTTCACACATATATTTAAAACATCTCGGGCTTCCCTGGTGGCACAGTGGTTGAGAGTCCTCCTGCCGATGCAGGGGACACGGGTTCGTGCCCCGGTCCGGGAAGATCCCACGTGCCGCGGAGCGGCTGGGCCCGTGAGCCATGGCCGCTGAGCCTGCGCGTCCGGAGCCTGTGCTCCGCAACAGGAGAGGCCACGGCAGTGAGAGGCCTGCGTACCGCAAAAAAAAAAAAAAAAAAATTAAAAAATAATAAAATATCTCTTAGTTCTCCAAGCGTTCATCGTGAACAATTATTGTACTCTTTTAAGGTCATAATCAATTCATATCCTTCCCACACCCTCCAGAATTTGGCTCAAAGGAGGTTACACCTTTGGCTCAAAGGAGGTCACTCTTGATCTGCAGCTCTGCTAGAACTGATCAGAGAACCTAATAATGTGGAAAGCTAACTTTTCAGTGCTTACGTATAACTTTATTTCTCTACATCAGTGGCTCTCAACCTGGGCTACCTATTGTTTAAAATATCTCAAAACCCAGGCTGCACCCCTGACAGACTGGGTCAAGCCTCTGGGAGTAGACCAAGGCATCAGTATTTTCTTAAAACTCCTCAGTTGATTCCGATGTGCAGTCACAGTTAGAAAATGCTGCTCTTAGGGCTTGCCAGGTTACAGATTTCTGAGAGTTTAGTTAAGAGCACATCTGAGCTTGTCATCTTTCCTTTCTGGGAATTTCTTGAGAAGCAGTAGAGAATTGTCTAACAAAAAAGCTACTATTTTTTACTAGGGCTAAGAGTTTAGACGAAATCACAAGGATTTGTGTTTTAATCCCACCTCTGCAAACAACAGCAATATAAACACAGGCAACTCACTTAAACTTCTCGGAACCCCAGTTTCACCCATGTCTAAGTGGAAATAGTACCCACCTTCTAGAACTGTTAGCAGTATTAGAGGAGATTATATAAATATTCAACATGATGTAATAATATGTAGCATGATGTATGAAACATAGTAATGATAACAAAGTAAATATGTCGCTACAATCCTTATTTTCAAAATGAAAGCTCCAAAGAGAGAATAAAAGTGAATCCCAAGGTTATTGTCAAGATTTTTGAATGCTGATCAGTGTTAACACATTAACATTTCTTCAGGATGTGGGACTACTTGAATGGAATACTCATGTCTCTTAGAATTACTTTAGGGCCGAAGGTGGCTTCTCTTGTCCATTGAAACATTCTTTTAAGAGATGTTTTTAAGAGTGTACTACTCTGTCTGTAGGTTTAGGCTAAAAAAACATCACAAGAGAGTAGGAAGTATTTCTAGTTTAGAAATGACTGTGTGTGGCTCATCAGAGAGGACCTCAGAGTGTATGGTAACCATTTATTGCCTTCATAGTGAAACACAAAACAAGTTTCTACTGGGATTTTCAGATGTAATAGACAGGTGCTCATTTTAAGGTTAGGCCAGCACCTCTCAGACTTGGGAAACCTGAGCACGTCTCAAAGGAACTGGCCTTGAGGAAGGTTGAATGTCTTCAGCCACAGTGATAACAGCTGAAGCAGGAGACGTCTGAGCAAGAGGGAAGCAGCCAGTTGTATTACAGTTCTTCTGGCCTCCAAAAGAGAAGTTACCCACTTTCCCACACTCACTGTGACATATTCCATTTGCTAAGAAAAGTGGTTTATGTCATTCTTAAACACTGCTCTGAAGTTCTGATATATATTTTGAATTTGTTTATTATATCAATATATCAACAGCCTTCGGATATTTACTATGGTTAATATTTTTCCCTATCCATCCTCCAAATTAATCCATCAGCTGGGTCCTCTGCCTCAGATTCTCTCACAAGGCTGCACTCAGAGTGCCAGCGAGGGCCGTGGTCTCATCCAAAGTCTGAAATGGGGAAGGATCGGCTTCCATGCTCACTTTCACGGTTGTTTCCCAGGACTCAGTTCTTGGAGGGTTGTTAGACTGAGGCCCTCAACGTCTTGCTGGTTGTGGACCAGAGGCCACCCTCCATTCTTTGCCCCGTGGTTCTCACTAACATGGCAGCTTGCTTCAGCAAAACCAGCGAGAGACTAAGTCAGCTAGCAAGACAGAAGTCACAATCTTTGGTAACCTAATCACAGATGTGACATCCCCTCAATGCTATCATATTCCATAGGTTCGAGGCAAGTTACTCAAGGGGAGGAAATATTCAAGGTTGTGGATAGGGATCCTTCAAGGAGGATTCAAGGAGGCAGGGATCCTTGGGGCCGTCTGAGAGGCTGTCTGCTACAGCACCTAGCAGCACATACCCAGCCATAAAAGAAAGATGGAAGGAAGGAGAGAAGGAGGGTGCAAGGAAGGAGAAAGAAAGGAGGAAGATAGGGAAAGGAAGGCAGGCAATGAAAGACAGACATTAAAAAAGACAAAAAAGTAGCTTTGCTGCACTGCGCCTACATCGGGATTCCTCTGTGGGCACGTATTTCATCACATTAGCACCACAACCATGAATTTCCTATTTCTTATTTAGGATGCAGGATAATATGGGGCTTTCTGTATATCTGGAGTTAAAAAGAAACAGAATAAACAAGAATAGTAAGTTTAAGCAAGCAAAATGTGTTTCAAATGAATTCTTTTTAAGTTTTTTTTGTTTTCCCCCAGCTAGCAAGGTTTTTTTTGTTGTTTTTTTTTTTTTCCCTTCATGTTTCAAGTTTTCAGATTAGGTTTATTATTCTTGCCATTATGTGGCAGGCTTATTGCACAGGGAATGTAGGAACCTGGATGGTGTTTGCATTTGGTATTCTCTGGTGGTTTGGGCTCCAGTGCCAAAATTATGTTTTGATTCTGTAGATTGTTATTAGTGGTTGTATATGTCACTTAATTGTAAAAGTGAAGTTGTAAAGTACCTTGGATCTCATCTATTCCAGCCTCTCTATTGAGAAAACTGAGGTCTAAATGACTTGAGAAGTTCAAGGCTAAATAGGATCAGAGCTGGGACCATATCACAAATCTCTCAATTTGAAATCTGGTGTATTTCCTCTTCTCACAATCTGTGCAAAAAAAAACAGTCAGAATGTGCAATCCTCCCCTCAACCCTGCAGGCGTTAAAACATGTTAGTTGTGGTTTAAATGTGGTTTATTTAGCACTGATTTTCTGGAAGGATCTAAGAGATAATACTTCCAGTGCTTCAGCTAATAGAAAAAGGAACTTTTCCAGGAACTCTCCTGTGTAATAGATGCTTGCCTAAAGAAACATACACCTTTTTCGTTTGTAATACATCACACAGGCTCCAGTGCTTCAGTGCTCTGAGTGGGTTCATAAACATTGACCACAGTCTCCAAAATGGACATGGAAGTCAGAAGAACAATGAAAATTGATATACAAAAATTGGTTTTACCTCAGACCTGCTGCACATTCATAGCTGCAGTTTTCATAGATGCAGAGGAGTTTGGCTAATATCCTAACACAGAGGAGTCTTTCTCCACTTCCCAAATTAGAATTGGCGCGTATACATATGCACAAGTTGTTGAAAGTAGGTATCTATTTAATGATACCTATTTAATGAGTTTACTGGCTGAATCTTTTAAAAGAACGCAAACATTAGCGACTTTTTATCAAACATCTGTGAAAAGAGAAAAGCCTCTGTGGTTCTCTGGGGCCCACCTGGTGCCAACGCAGCCGTTCATGGTGGGCAGCTGCCACCATGCACATTGCTGGGCACACTTCAGGTGCCTGCCTAGGTTTCTCAGAAGTCAGGTGAGGCCCCTCAGCCCATGTGCAGGTGCAGCCTAGAAGTTCAGTGGCATTAACACCTCCAGGGCAGCCCTCAACCGATGGGAGTTGGTGAATAAACGCCCTGGGCTCCCATCATTGTCGAGGACACAGGGAAGGCACACTCTTCACAGCTTCTCAGAGAGACCTCTGTGGGGTTGGACCCCCGTCAGCCACTATGGGCGCGAGCCAAAGAGCATACACTTTGTTAGCTGTTTTCCGCCGCCCCCCCCCCCTCCACGTCCCTCTTTCCCTTTCCTGGGGTCACCCTCCAAATAAACTACCTGGGCCCAAATCCTCATCTCTAGCTCTGGTTTCTTTTAAACAGGCCCCAAGAAATTATGTCGGAAATAAAGACAAAATGGTTTGTCCCTGGAATCGGGGCTGACAGAGAAATATCTGGCAACCAGCAGTTCTGTAGCTGTGACCCAGGAAAACAGCATTTCTAGAAGTGGTTGTTCTTGACCGCTTTAAGTATGTGTTTCATTAGGACCATCTGTTACCCTCCCGATATCATGCCTTTTGCCTTTTCTTTTTATTCTGCAGATTCTTCCGGGAAGCCTAAATTCACCAAGTGCCGTTCACCTGAACTAGAGACTTTTTCATGCCACTGGACAAATGGGGTTCATCACGGTTTACAGAGCCCAGGATCCATACAGCTGTTCTATATCAGAAGGTGCAGGCTTCATGCCTTTCTGACTTTTCTCTTCCACGGATTTTCTCATTAAAACGTATTGAGTCACATGCAGTGGTAGGAACGGAAATAATCTATTCTGATGACCTAAATGCATTCATCCATTCATTTATTCAAAAATATTAATTAAGCCCTTACTCTATGTTGGGTTCTGTTTTAGGCCCTGGAGATACAGTAGTGATTACAAAAAGATAAAGTCCCTGGTCTCATGGAGATTTGTTTCCTTCCAGTGGGGGAAGACAGACAAAAAAATTTTTTCATTAAAAAATTAAATGTCAGCTGGCAACATGGTTAAGAAAAGTGAAGCCAGAAAGAGTGTTAGCACTGTGTAAATATATGCATGTGCTTGAGAGTGTCTGAGGATGAGTGTGTGAAGGTATGAGTGAGCACATTTGTGAGTACAAGAATGTGTGTGAGTGTGTAAAAGTGGGTACAAGCGTGACTGTGCACGAATGTGGGAAGGTGGGTGAGTATGCACGTGTGGATATGTGTGAGAGTGTGGGGGGGGTGTGGTTGTGCATGAGTGTCTGTATGTGTAAATGTGTGTGAGCATATGGGAGAGTGAACAAGGTGTGTGTGTGTGTGTGTGTGTGTGTGTGTCAGGAGCTCGGGTGACACCTTAAAGGAGGAGGTCATCGGAGGCCTCTCTGTGGTGCATTATATAGCAGAGACATAAATGAGGTGAGAGAGGCCATGTGAGTATCTGGGGGAAAGACTGTCCAGACAGAGGAAATTGCAAGTGCAAAGGCCCTGAGGCCAATGTGGCAGGTTGGAAGAAAGCAGGAGGCTGGATGGTACAAGGTGGAAGACAGGGAGGGTAATGGGGGAGAAGTCAAGAGGGTTAGCAGGGCCAAATGAGACGAGCCTTGCAGGCCACGGCACAGCCTGCTTTCTCTGTGGTGGGAAGCCATAGGGGTTTTTAAAAATTTTTTTAAAGATGTGGGTTTTAAAAGACTGGTTCCTATGTAGAAAACAGACTGTGTCCCTGTTAAACTAGTTACATTCAGTGAGGGACTCTGATACTTCTCTCTTCCATTTTTACTGATGGTCCTGTAAAATAACGGGGGAAGAGTGAAACAAAGATCTTTCAACATAATCACCACCCGAGTCGTTTATTTCTTACCCCTCACCTGGCACGATTTCCATTTCTGTTTACCCTTGTACCTTTTTGCTTTTAAAATTTTAGGCTCAAACACTCTATCATCTCCTCTTTTCCACCCAACCCCCAGGGAAGGCCTAAGCCAAGATGCAAGGTTAGTGGAGACCCCCGATCTGGTGGTGGTCATCAGTCCAAGGATGGTGCTGTCAATCCCCCAGAGGAGTGGGGAAGGGAAAGGTAGAGGCAGCAGGCAGTTAAGGGCATGAGCTCAGGGCCAACCATCTCGCATTTCAGCCTGCCTCCGGGGCCCTCGCTCACAGAGTGATGATGCTGGGCAGATGAGTCAGTCTGTCAACAATTCAGCTGTCTGATTTGCAAAATGGAGTTAATAGACCTTGCCACATGGCTTCTTGCGAGGGTTCTATTAACTAATCCATGAATAATACTTATCACGGTGCTTGGTGACAAGCATAGTAAGTACTGAATAAATGGTAGCTGCTGTTCTTATTATTGGTAGCGTGATAATAATGTAAAATAATATAGAATTCTAATTGCTGGGCTACAAAAGTGATTTTTGATTCTTTACTGCTTATGATTATTGGTGTGCTATAAGACCATTTTTAATGCAGAGCTGGATGCTTAATTTGCAAATAACTACTTTGAATTAGCAACTAGGACTGGCCTTAGTCACCTTCCAGGTGTGTGAGAGGTCTCTCAGATGTACCCCAAAGGGCACACGAAGATGAGATGGTTGGGCACCAAATGCACTTTTTTTTCCCAGCAAGGCTGATACTGCAGAGATGTAGGGGCCGGTTGACAAAGCTGATTTGTATACATACATTTGGACAGGAAGCTAAGATGTCTGGTAACACTTTTGAATATCTTCTGAAATGATGGTTAAATGAAGCGAGATTTAGTAGGTTCAATTTTCATACTTTTGCTTCCGCAACTTCGAGCTCAATCAAAACAAAATAAGTTATTCACACTGGCACAATTAACTAAAATGAAGAGAGAAATAGCAGTTGGGCCCACTTTATGAAAACAGATTTTTCACACCACCCTGACATTCACCAAATTTGAAACTGAGCAAAAAGATCCAAAAGGATGCAGGCTTCACAAGTATATATTTGTCCCTTACCCTCATCCATCAGGGCCGCATACCTTTGCCTCCAGGCCTTCTCTGCACAGCCCAGGCTTTGCAGCATCCCTAGTCCAAACCCAGCCCGGTGCCAGTAGACATGCCACCGAAAGAGTGACGAGGTGGGGGGAAACTCTTGGATCTATTCAGAAAGACGTCATCAATTATTGTCCTAGTACAGTTCGGGATCCCAGGGGAAGAAATTGTTACATGCTCAAACCCCCTAAGTACAACCTCATAATTAGGGCCTACCAAACTGGCAAAGTCAGCGTTTTGTGTTTTCTCTATAAGCATTTAACTATTTTGAGTATCTTAGCCAAAATAACATGAGCACCCAGCCCGGTTTCTCTGGAAAGGGGAGAATTAAGGGAATCAGGAGTATCAGGAATATACATTATCAGGACTGCACCAATTAAGAGTACAAATGTGTTGCCTTCATGTTACCCACTTACACAAAGAGGAAAATACAAATGCATTTTCTGACTCTTGTCATTGTTTCTTAGAATTCAGTTCCCAGGCAACTCCTGGGACTATAGAATCATGACTCCCCATCCCTGTTACAGAGATGAAACTGTGACATGATGTCATCCAGAACCGGAGCACTGGAGGCGGGGAGGAGAAGGGAGGGGGCTGATGCACCCCCGGCCTGGCCTTGGTAGCTAAAGCACAAGGGAATCTAAACACGTCAGGCCCAGAGGCAGCTGCAGGCTTGGCTGGCTCTGCTCCTGGCCAGGTGAGCTGGGGGAAGAGGCAGCCAGTTCAGAAGAGTCTGTGCCACCCTGTGATGGAGACCGTGCCCGATTCAGCCTCTGAGCTTGGAGGGGACTCAGCAAGAATGCAAATCACAGGCCTGGCAAAAAGAGGCTCTGGGAGCCTGTCAGCATGCTCTGCTCTCAGCCTTTTGCCTGCAGATGCCTCGTTTTCAAAGAAGTAGGCGTGTGAAGACTCAGTCCCAAAGTTTCTCTCTCCCCCAACCCCACCAAACCCCCTCCCCAAACTACCCTGGCTTTTGAAAAGAAAGTTTCTTTTCCATGCAAGGTGGTGGGGGAAATTAGAAGGGAGAAAGAGCAGCTTTACTTCCTTTTCTTTTTTTAAGGAAAATATTAAATTTTAAGCCTAAAACGCATGATCTGGAGATAATGAAAACAGTTGCCCTTAGAACATAAATGAGGTTTTTGTTTTTTTTTTTTTTTAATTTCTCTTCCAATTGGTTACCTTTAAGTGGAAAGCATTTCTTCTGCTCTTTATTCTGATTTTTATTGATAGGCTCTTTCTATAGTTCTCACCTCTATGTCACAAGCCAGTCTGGGAGCAAACCTAAAGCACTTAAGTGTAGGGAGTAGCTTCCATAAACGGGCTTTGGTCATCTGTAGAGAAATTCAACCCAGTGAAGGCAGGCAACAGAGCACCTGTTTTGTGAGTCCATTTGTTTTTGTTTTGCTTTGTTTTGATTTTTGCGGTACGTGGGCCTCTCCCTGCTGTGGCCTCTCCCGTTGCGGAGCACAGGCTCCGGACGCGCAGGCTCAGCGGCCACGGCTCACGGGGCCCAGCCGCTCCGCGGCACGTGGGATCTTCCCGGACCGGGGCACGAACCCGTGTCCCCTGCATCGGCAGGCGGACTCTCAACCACTGCGCCACCAGGGAAGCCCTAGAATGTTTTAATACTAACTTTAATGCTGTCAGTTACGCTAAATACATTTGATATGTCCTTTACAATTATATGGAAGCCTCATTTCCTGGGCAATCTCTTAAACCATTCTCTTTACTATACTCTTATTTTGTTTGAAAGCCGAGATAAAATAAACCGTGCTATAGTTCAGTGACCCACCTATCGATATTTCTTTTTTTATCTTTTTCCTATTCTAAACACATACACACAATACACACGATTCTTACTTCTACCCTCTACCCACTTAATTTTCCCATCGGAGATGAACCTCCCTCTCATCCAAGAGTATGCAGCTTTTGAGAATCTCAACCAGAAATTAAGCAACAGTTCACTGTCCATGTTAATCCCAAGTTCTTTCCAACAGCTGATGAGCAGCTGCCTCAAGGACCCCCTGATGTCACACAACTTTCCGCCTAGTGCCAAACTTGGGAAACAGCTGTAAAGAAGAAAACATGTGTCTTCTCCCAGCTCTTCATCCTGCCTTCCCACAGCCTGCAGGGTCCTTGTTGTCCACTGCTGCCCAGCACCCACCCCCTGGGGTGATGCTCACAGACCTCCACAGTCTGGCCTGCCAGCCCCAAGCGCCTCAGCCGACACAAGGTCATTCCTACCCCCTTCTCCCTCAGCCACAGATTACCTGGCTTTATGTCTCCTTGACTTATAAACCCCCTTCTTGGCCGATAGCCTAGGGAAGAGTAAGTAAATAATCAATTATGCCACCTAAATAGCAATTCTTTTTTAAGAAAGTTTTTCCCAGTTATTCCATTGCCTTCTGCTCCCTCTCTTCCTTTCCCTATTGCCATCTGTTAAACTTTTACCCATCTTCAAGATTGCTAAAAACACCACCTCCACCTTGAAGCCTTCCATGAGCAGCCAGAGCAATCATTCCCTCTTCTAACTCCAGTGAGTACTATGTGTAAACGCTTAGCCGCACTGCTTTGTAATACAGTTTCTCGGTCATTCCCCTGAGGCGGGAGTGGTTCACGTGAATCCCGCATAATATCTGGCACAGTGTTTTATATATAATCAATGCTTATGAAATATCAGTATGCTGAATAAAGCAGACAAGAAAAGAAAGCACTCGGATGGTAATTTCTGAGTCGTCTCCTAGCCTGAAGGTAGTGATCAAGTCTTGTTAATCATTATAGCCACACAGTGCTAGTGCCAGCTGCGGTGCTTACATACTGCTTGCATTGGAGACACCCAATGATGGCTTGCTGAATTCACTCATTCAGTCAGGCAAGCAGATGGGAAATGGGAAGAGAGCTGTGTCACATTGTCTCACATGTCTGCTCAGTTCCTGCTGGGATGGACTTGAGTCGGAGCGATTTTTTTTTTTTTTTTTTTTTGTGGTACGCGGGCCTCTCACTGTTGTGGCCTCTCCCGTTGCGGAGCACAGGCTCGCGACGCGCAGGCTCAGCGGCCATGGCTCACGGGCCCAGCCGCTCCGCGGCATGTGGGATCCTCCCGGACCGGGGCACGAACCCGCGTCCCCTGCATCGGCAGGCGGACTCTCAACCACTGCGCCACCAGGGAAGCCCGGAGCGATCTGTTGATTGCTCTGCATTTTTGTTCAGGTCCCCTTAGCAGCTGATCAGGGAATATCCTTTCCCCAAACTGACGTCCTCCCACGGTGAACTTCCTGGCATCTCTTTTTTCTTCGACACACATCCTGCTGTTGTTCGAAGTCATCTGGGTAAATGATGCTTTCTGTAGAGTGGGATAGAGGTGAATAACTCTATGGTAGAATTTAAATATGGAGATGTAGCTTTTCTGATTTCTTCAGTGTTCTCCATGTGTCCATGTATCCTTCATGACTTGGTTAGTTTGTTCTTATCTGATCCAAGATATAGGAAAAGATGAACTTGTTCTTTGTAGAGAAACCAAAAAAGGAACTGACAGGCAAACACAATGATTCAGTTCAGCCCATTTTTGTTTTCCTTTTTTTGATATTATAATTAAATGTCCATTTCTATTTGCAAAATGGAGAAGCAAAATGCTTTCTCAGTTTGGAGAATTTTTTTAAATTTCTGGGTTCATGGCTTTTGACTCTTTTATGAGTAGAGGGGAAAAATCCTAGGACTCCCATGTTTCTTAAAGGTTACCTGGATGTCCAGCATGTTTGAAATGTTCCCGTGGCTCTTCATGTAATTAAGGAAAAAAATCAGGAGAATGGGAAGGAGTTCAAGGCAACAGGAAACCATCCCCCCCCCCCCCCGGAACAAAGGACAACTCTGGGGAGATGGACACAGGATGCAGCGGTTCAGAGTAGGGCGGTAGGCAGTTTTCCACTTCAGGGCCACCCAGATCTCAATGTCACTCAGCCTGCAGAACACCGTCAGTGTGCTGCCTCAGTTTCTTCCACCATAAGTTGGGGGAATACCCAGGTTTAAAGACTCAGCTATTCTCTGGGAATCTCTATAGTTTGGGGGTTGACTCTCTGCAGTATTTTAATAAAGGAACATTTTTAAACCTTTGTAAGCCTGAGAACCCTCATCGGCAGAATGGGGATAATGAAGTACCTACCAATAAATCACTTAATTTAGGAGCTGGCACATTATACGCAGTCAATGAAGGGATGCTTTTAGTATAGGCAGAAGTACCAAATGGCCTTCTATCGGTCTACAGACACTGATCATCAATCCACAGATGCGCTACTTCTTAGAAATGGTGCCACTAAGATACTTGCTCATAGCATATTTGTGTCCCAACTTATTGAATCTGACTGCCAAGCACCTTGCTTTGGCTTAAGCTATGGCATGATTTGGGGGAACAATTCATCCTTTTTTTACCGTCCATTTCAGGAGCACTCAAGAATGGACTCAAGAATGGAAAGAATGCCCCGATTATGTCTCTGCTGGAGAAAACAGTTGTTACTTTAATTCATCTTATACCTCCATTTGGATCCCCTACTGTATCAAGCTAACTAGCAATGGTGATACCGTGGATCAAAAGTGTTTCTCTGTTGAGGAAATAGGTAAATCACAGGTTTGTGTTTTATTTGACATGGCTTTAGATTAAATAAGTGGGGAAAGGCTGCAAAGTCCAAGTGTATGCAAATAGGAAGACTGTGTCATTGCGCTCTGTAGAGGGATGGAGGTCTCCTTTACAGTGCATGAGATCAGCTGGTGAACAAGAGAGAAGGGGCAGAGGGAGCTTGGGTTGGCTCTACCGTGAAAAAAATCTGGCAGTAAATGTTGTAAAGAAAAGAACAGGAGTCTTATGGAGTCTTTTCCTTGAGAAGGTCTCTAAAGCTGGATTGTATTCTTGTATGCCGCTGCAAGGGACAAACTCAATGCACTCTTAAGATTCCTTCTCTCCTAATGATTTGGTATGATTATTATATTCTGATCTACTGAAATACATTGGCCTTGATCTCTGTCATTGCTATAATAAATGCCTAGATTGTCTTTACCACAAGGCATAATCATTCTGGAATTTTACACTGACAGAACAGCCAAAATCAGTTTAAAGACATGTTTATAAGATCTCAAAACAAACACTGGAGGTAATCAGCTCAATGAACGAAGTGAAAGATCCAAGCAGCTTATCCCTTGCCCATCATGTGGACACAGGGGAAATGAACCAAAACAAACAACCATAATTGGAATATTCATGTTTATACTATAATAGTATACACAGCTAAATAGAAGGAATCAAAGAAGGACCATGAGTAGCTGACACTGGTGCCTCAAATCTATCCACAAAGCTCATTTGTTGCTTATAGGAATTCCTTGGAGCCTCTCTCACATGCGTTGTTCTTGTGTGTGGTTTCCCGGCATCAGCAGACTGGAAGAGACAGAGAGAGTGTGGGTAGAAGTTGCAGATGGAAACAAGTCAATCTGATAGCCTGACTTTGAGGGAGAAGATTGAGAAAACCGTACGAAGCAGAAAAGAGAACCCAATTGTACGGTTTAGAGGAACTATTCGTACATATGCCCTAACGTCAATAGATGTAGCTGTCTAGTGGCTAAATGGGGAGTAGAAAGACTACTGTGTCAAGACCCGTGTTCTAACCCTGCCCCTGCCAAGAGCCAGCCCCACTCGTTTACCTGGCTGACTTTCACTGAGTGCCTGCCATGAGCCGGGCACTGTGCTGGTGGGTGTGTTGGCTACAGAACGAGTAAGACTCAGTCATGTAGGGAAATCAGGCAGGTTAACAAGTAATTGTGATACAGCCTAATAGGTGCCGGACTCAAGGTGTGTGGAATGCACAGCAAGCCAAGATTGTGGCCAGAGGTGTGAATGATTGACTGGGCCTGAGGGATGAGAAAGGGCTGCACAGAGATGGTGACTAGTTCAGTTACTTCTTAAAGCATCAGCAGGAGTTGCCAGTTATACAAGATGGACTGTGTCTTCCAACAGCAACTAAGTTCCAAAAGTGACAAACAGCACAGAATGTTCACAGACTCGGGAGCAGTTTGGCAGGCCTGACTCGTTGGCCAGAGAAATCATCAATTGATCTTATGTACCCCACAGAGGAATTTGGACTTTACCTTACTGCCCAGGGGTACATTTGAGGATGCTTAAGCAGGGAAATGACCTCAGGATATTTATTGCTAGCACTTACAAAGCATTTACCTTAGATCAGGTATGATAACTGTGTGAGATAGGTTCTATTATAATTCCCATTTTACAGATGATGAAACTGATCCCCAAAGCAGGGGATCAATGACTAGCTCAAGGTCAGACAGCTGGTAGGCAGAGCTGAGATTTGAACCTAAGCAGCATAGCTCCAGAGCCCATGCTCTTAACCTCAAAGCCATACAGCATGGTACTGTTGTCTCAGGGGAATTCATCTTGTTGCAGTGTAGAGGGTAGATTGGAATAGCACAGACTGGAGGTATGGGGATTAGAAGACTTTGTGATAATCAAGGCAAAAGATGATGATGGGCAGTTACCATGAAAGCAGGGAGGGAGGGAGCTGAGAGTGAGAGACAACAAAGAACCGAGACGAACCTAGATCTGAAGATGACAATCACAAGCCTCAGCTTCCTCGTGTATTACGAATGTATTCTACTAGACCTCACAGGGCTTGTCTTCGGATTTAAAGTCATATATTACTTAGGCATTTGTCACTCATTCAGTTTATTCAGCCAGTCTTTGAGTGTCTTCCTTGGACCAGGCAGTGTTCTAGGTGCTGGGGACAGAAAACGTCTGCCCTAGTGGGACATTTTCCCAGTGAGGGTGGAAAGAGACCATGCTGGGAAGAGAGATAACATCGGGAGGGAGAAAAGCACGCTGGAGAGGTTGCAATGGTAGCGTTATCAGACGTGGCTTCACCGAGACAGCGACACTTGAGTAAAGAAGGAAATGAGAGAACAGTCACGTGTCTACCTGAGGGAAGAGGGCACAGGAAGGGTAAAGATCCTGAAGCGGGAGCATGCCTTGGCTCTCTCACGGAACAGCAATGGGGTAGTGAGGGGATACACAGAGAGCGAGGAGGAGTGTGGTCATAGACCAGACCCCAGAGGTCAGAGGGTCAAAGCTAAGGTACCCTTTAAGCCACTGTGTGACTTTGGCTTTCATCTGGAGTGAGATAGGAAGCCTTTGGAAGGCTTTAAATGATGAGCAATATGACCTAACTTAAGATGACCACCATGCCCACCGTATTGAGGGCTGTGTTGAGAATAGACTGAAGGGAGACAAGGACCACGGGAAGAGGCTAGTTGGGAGGCTAATGCAGCAAAAAAAAAAAAAAAAAAAAAAA
>RJWK010042708.1:0-19054 GCA_004363435.1 Platanista minor
ATTTTTGGCTGCGTTAGGTCTTTGTTGCGGTGCGGGGGCTTCTCATTGTAGTGGCTTCTCTTGTGGAGCACGGGCTCTAGAGCGCAGGCTCAGTAGTTGTGGCACATGGGCTTAGTTGCTCCATGGCATGTGGGATCCTCCCGGACCAGGGCTCAAACCCGTGCCCCCTGCATCGGCAGGCGGACTCTCAACCACTGTGACACCAGGAAAGCCCCCATCATTCATTTTTTTACTGAACTAATTGAGAAGAATATTTGGGGGCAGTACTCCATGCCAAACACTGTACTGATGTTTGGATGGGTGAATTCGAGAATAACTTTTGTCCTCAAGGATCTTACGTTCCCAGTAAGATACAGAAATACGTCATTAAATAAGAGACTGATGAGGGGATTCCCGGGGCTTCCCTGGTGGCGCAGTGGTTGAGAGTCCGCCTGCCGATGCAGGGAACACGTGCCCCGGTCCGGGAAGATCCCACATGCCGCGGAGCGGCTGGGCCCGTGAGCCATGGCCCCTGAGCCTGCGCGTCCGGAGCCTGTGCTCCGCAACGGGAGGAGCCACACAGCATTGAGAGGCCCGCGTACCGAAAAAAAAAAAGAAAAAAACAAAAAAAGAGACTGATGAAACACCAATTACTTCTGATGTCACAGAAATAATTTTCCCTTCTCTTCCGATGCTTCCCCATCACCCAGACCCTTCTCCGGAATATTATATTCCCTTTGTTATAATCTATGTTGTAGAACCTGAGCCATTTGACCTGTAAGGATGTCCCACAGTCTGCAGTTTTTCGGTTGCACCTTCCTGGTGCAATGATCCTATGTCTTTATCTCCTGCCAGTTGACAGCAGGATCAAGTACTGGTTCAGAACGGCATACCTAGTATGCTTCTTGTTCATTTTGTAACATTTGATTTCCTATTTTTTAAAGTTTCCTCTCTTTAAAAGGAAAAAAAGCATAGCTATAATAGAAGCTTCTGAGTATAACTCCAAAAAATGTGGTCTATTCTGCAAAAAAAAGAGGGAAATTTGGTCTTGTCAGGAAAATATTTTCTGAGGAAATGGCATTTACGTTTAAAAGGATAATCAGGCTGATGATTAGCTAGCAAAAGGCATTCCAGGCAGAGAGAATCATGCTGACAGCCCTGGTCAGAAAAGAAATAGGGGATAATCAGCGTGGCTGAAATCTAATGAGGCAGACAGAGATTAATTACGATGCAGAACTAAAACAGACAAGGTTATTTAGGTCTCTTTAAGCGCTGGTAAGAATTTGGCTTTACAAGGACACTGAGGTCCATTAAGTTCTTTTGACCTGGGTTTATGTCAGGATAATTATTTGCGTTTTGAAAAGAACATTCTGGTCTAGCTTCAGAACATAAGCCTGAGAGGCCAGAGTGGATGCAGGGCAAGCGCGTAGGACGCCGATTCCTCATCCGGGTGAGACGTAACCACCCAGGGGGAGCCAGTGCGGGGAAGGGACTTGTTTGCAGGGGGGATGTTTTAGCAGGTGGAATCAAGGACTGTGAGTTTAAATAGACTTGGAGTGGTAGGGGAGATGGAGTGGTCTACTAGGAGTGGGAGTGTATACAAAAGATTATGGATGCGGATCAGCAAGCCAAATTTGACCTAAATCCAAATTGACTTTTCTCCGACATGCTGCGGGCACCTCGCAAACACAATAAATGGCAGGCATCAGAGACGCGCTTTCCCGCCCCGGCCACCACGGGGCGCTCCGAGCAAAGCCATTTCAGCCAAAGCTGAGACGCAGTCCCTGCAAACATTTCCTTTTCTGGCCTGGTACGTGGGCAAGATAAAGGAAACCAGAATTCTAAAGGCTGTATCACGTGACAGATGGGCTCGCTTAAGTTCCAGGGTCCTGGGTTCAAAACCTAGCACTACCACTTGTCCTGCTACAGCACGCCTTTAATGTCAGACTTCATCTTCTTTTATAAAATAGGGCCAATGAAACGCTGGCAAGTGATGGGTAAATATTAGCATTTTGTTATTATGCAATGACCTTAAAACAGCCTTGTGGGGCTTCCCTGGTGGCACAGTGGTTGAGAGTCCGCCTGCCGATGCAGGGGACGTGGGTTCGTGCCCCGGTCCGGGAATATCCCACATGCCACGGAGCCTGCGCGTCCGGAGCCTGTGCTCCGCAACGGGAGAGGCCACAACAGCGAGAGGCCCGCGTACCGCAATAAATAAATTAATTAAATAAATAAATAATAAATACATACATACATACATACATAAACAGCCTTGTGTCCTGGCCCCCAGATGACCTCTGCTAACTGCCTTTCACGGAACTCTTCTCACCAGACTGATGTCTGTAGGATGTGAAATAGCCTGCAAAGAAAGAAAAAAAACCGAAGTATTATTGAAAAGAATTTGGAAAATGAAGAGTCACACAAGTTTGATTTTTTTAATTTCTTTTCCTCAGACCCTACAGGACACTAAGATACAACACTGTGACTTTCCAAAAGGCAGTCTATAGGATATAACCTTTCTCCAATTTCTTTTCTTATATTCTACATTTTAACAAATAAGAGAATATATTTAATTAAACTTCCCTGGTTCCAAAAATTTTAAATAATTTTTAAAAGATAAAAGTTGACAGTTCTAGGGAATTCCCTGGCAGTCTAGTGGTTAGGGCTACATGCTTTCACTGCTGAGGGAGCAGGGTTACATCCCTGGTTGGGGAACTAAGATCCCAGGAGCCGAGCAGCGTGGCCAAAGAAAAAAAAAGTTGACTGGTCTCCCTCCACCCTTGTTTCTTTCACCCCCAATCATGTTTCCTCACTACCCATACAAATGGAGGTCCTGTAGGTATAACCTATTTGCTGTCTGTGTTACTTGGATTGGTAACATGAATTTCTCCCATACTATATGCACTCTCCTGCATCTTTTTTTTTTTTTTTTTTTCCAACAGTGAATCCTGGAGATATCTCCAAATGAAAAAGAGCTTCCTGGGATTTCCCAGGTGGCGCAGTGGTTAGGAATCTGCCTGCCAGTGAAGGGGACATGGGTTCGAACCCTGGTCTGGGAAGATCCCATATGCCTCATAGCAACTAAACCCGTGTGCCACAACTACTGAGCCTGCGCTCTAGAGCCCGTGAGTCACAACTACTGAAGCCCACATGCCTAGAACCTATGCTCCACAACAAGAGAAGCCACGGCAAGGAGAAGCCTGCACACGGCAACGAAGAGTAGCCCCTGCTCACCAAAGCTAGAGAAAAGCCCACCCACAGCAAAGAAGACCCAATGCAGCCAAAAATAAGTAAATAAATTTATTTTTACAAAATTTATTTTATATTGGAGTATAGTTGATTTACAATATTGTGTTAGTTTCACGTATACAGCAAAGTGATTCAGTTATACATATATTTATTCTTTTTCAGATTCTTTACCTGTATAGGTTATTACAGAGTATTGAATAGAGTTCCCTGTGCTGTACAGTAGGTCCTTGTTGATTATTTTATATATATTAGTGTGTATATGTTAATCCCAACCTCTTAATTTATCCCCACCCCCAACCCCAAAATTGGGATTTTTAATATCCCCATTTAAGAGATGAGCAAAATGAGGTTTGGCATAGAGGGAAATCATCTATGTAAAGTGATTGACATCATGTCTTACTTGTGATAGACATGTTAATTGGGAAACTACCATTAATTGGGAAAGATCTCCTTAATTGGGAAAATACCATTATATCATTGTAGTGGTAAGTATTACTATTGTTGTTTATTATTGTTTTCATAGTAATGTGTTATCATTATTATCACTATTTTTTGTTAGTACCTATAAGAATTACCACTATTACTTATAAATATTGCTATTATAGTAATAAGCATTACTATTATAGTAATTACTATTACTCCAAATATTACTATAAGTATTATTATTATCACTATTAGTAGTGCTTAAAATGACTATTTATTGGGCTTCCCTGGTGGCGCAGTGGTTGAGAGTCCTCCTGCCGATGCAGAGGACACGGGTTCGTGCCCCGGTTCGGGAAGACCCCACATGCCGCTGAGCCTGTGCGTCCGGAGCCTGTGCTCCGCAACGGGAGAGGCCAGCCACAACAGTGAAAGGCCCGCGTACCGCAAAAAAAAAAAAAAAAAGATACTTAAGACACTATTTATAGTGGACTCAAATATCGAGCACAGATGCAACTGCCCTGGAAAGACACCAGTGGATTCATTCGCACCTGTTTTCTGCTCTCATGAAGCTTCTATTTCAGAGATCAGGTTCCTTACTATTCGTGAAGCTTCAGCTTTATTCATGGGCACCACCATTCCACCCTCAAGCCTCATAAGAGTTCCTCGAAAAGCATTCAGGAGGGAATTCCCTGGTGCTCCAGTGGTTAGGACTCCTACACTTTCACTGCCTAGGGTCAAGGAAGCTGCAAGCGTGGTGGCCCAAAAAAAAACATTCAAGAGCCTTTCAGATTAAACTCTATCCTATGAATGCGGGTTCTTACAGCGTCTTCTTACATACCTCGCCACCCTACTATGCTTGCCTGTCTTACCTCCTTTTGAAATGGGGGCCCACATGGACCCCCAGAGTTTGGATGAAACAATCAATCTTTCATGCCTAAATTATCTTTTTCTGGGGGGGGTGCGGGGGCTGCACTGTGAGGCATGCGGGATCTTAGTCCTCTACAGTGGAAGCGTGGAGTCTTAACCACTGGACTGCCAGGGAAGTCCTTTTTATCCCCAAGCTATCTTCATCCCAAAGTGAAAACATTTCAGCTGCTGAAGATGCAGAAAGAAATCTTTTTTTTTTTTTTTTTTTTTGCGGTACGTGGGCCTCTCACTGCCGTGGCCTCTCTCATTGCGGAGCACAGGCTCCGAACGCACAGGCTCAGCCGCTCCACGGCATGTGGGATCTTCCCGGACCGGGGCACAAACCCATGTCCCCTGCATCGGCAGGCGGAGTCTCAACCACTGTGCCACCAGGGAAGCCCGCAGAAAGAAATCTTTAGATAAGCTTCCTTCATCTGCCTCCCCAAAAATCATCTGCCTCCCCAAAAAACAGCTGCCCTTAACCATTCCCTCAAAGGGAAGTTTCCTGCAAATTCCGCTGCCAAGTCAGACTGCCCATTCTCTTAGCATCAAAAAGCCCGAAAGAAATTTCCATACCCTCCCACTGAAATCCTAATGTCCCCTCCTTCAGTTAAATTGATATATAAAAGTTTCTCATTACTGGGAGGTCCTTCATGTACTTGTTACTAAACCTCTTTTCTCCTGCTATTAATTTTCAGGCCTCCAACTACTAGACCTGATTTGGAAGAGGAAAAGGTTTTCCTCCTGATGCTTTCTTTAGAATTTCTTTCCTAGGATCCCAAATCACAGGGAGCTGCCCTTGAACCGAACCCCTCTACCCAACCACTATAACTCTTGGCCTTCTCAAGTTCTGAGCCCTTGACATGGACTCCAAGTACCAAGGAATTACACCTCCCTTTCTTACCAATGAATTAGGACCTGGAAAATAGATTTCAACTAATACCTAATGAACAAATAAATTCTTCACAAGAATCTTCAGGAAGGTACCTCCCTGGTGAGGCAGTGGTTAAGAATCTGCCTGCCAATGCAGGGGACATGGGTTCGAGCCCTGGTCCGGGAAGATCCCACATGCCGTGGAGCAACTAAGCCTGTGCACCACAACTAATGAGCCTGCGCTCTAGAGTCCACGAGCCACAACTACTGAAGCCCGCGCGACACAACTACTGAGCCTGCGTGCCTAGAGCCCGTGCTCCCCAACAAGAGAAGCCACTGCAATGAGAAGCCCGCGCACCACAACGAAGAGTAGCCCCTGCTGGCCACAACTAGAGAAAGCCCACACGCAGCGACGAAGACCCAACGCAGCCCAAAATAAATAAATAAATAAAGAATCTTCAGGAATATTCAGCAAAACTGGATTTTGGAAACTAAAAGACTGTCCTAACAAATCCTAAGCAGATAGAGAAAATGAGATTATGCCCCATCCCAATCCTCTTCAGGATTCTACAGTAATCCAAGAGGAATTCCCTAAGTGAGCTATCATTGCTCTGTGTCAAAAATATCTTTTTGCAGCAAGCTCATGAGAACCCATTCTTTGAAATGACCTGGACACCTGAAATCTCTTTTCCTGAAGCTGCAATGCCTTGGAATCTAATCATATTTTCTAGACCTCTCCCCTAATTTCTAGACCTCTCCTCTGATTTTTTTTAACAAAAAATTAATCAGTCGATCTAGGAAAGAAATGGAAATTTCCAAATTAGAGGATCCTAACCTGGGAAGAGCATCTCAGAAAGCTCTGAGAACTCTTCCGCCCCTTAGAAGACAAGGCACAGTTATATGAGTTTTTAGATACAGAGGGCTGCACATTAAATGACATATTATTGACAGTCTACATAATCCAGATCTAAGCAACATCGTGGTGGGTCATGTGACCCCTTATAAGCTCTAGAAGGAATCTTATCTTTTAAGGAGCTGTCTTGTTGATGCTAGGAGAACGTTGCTCTTTTAGGTTTGGTGATGCATAATGCAGATATACAATGCACAGTGGGGGGAGAGGGGACAAGAGGCAGAGAAGGACTTTTTTATGTTTAAATTTTTCTTGTCTTGCCATAAAATATGAATTTTATTTCACACCCCTATGCTTACCCTGACTGTAATTTCCATTCCGTCTGTGATGTCCTTCCCCATCTCCCAGACCTGACTCTTTCCATAAAAGCCATTTTATAGATCAGCACTGTCCAGTAAAACTTTCTGTGAGGATGCAGATATATAATATAATATCTGTGCTGTCCAACATGGTAACCATGGGTCCAGCATCTGCTGTGAACCCTTGAAATGTGGTTCCTGCAGCTGAGGGAGAGTTGCCAGATTTAGGACAAAAAAAAATACAGGATACTCTGTTAAATGTGCATTTCAGATAAATACGCACCCTTTGGGACATACTTATACTTGTTACCAAGTCCAAGCTCTCTCTGTTCGCCGCACTGACAGGCCAATAAATCGGGAGATGAAGTGCTGAGGCGAGAAAAGCCAGCAGACCGAGATAAATGGCACACTAAAGTCTCAACATAACCATCTTATCTGGGTTTGGATGCCAGTTTTTTAAAACAGAACAGAGAGGGGGAGGAGATGAGGAAGTAAAGAAAAAGGCCGTAAAGTTTGCAAATATCTCCTGGAATGGCCAGCCTCGGGGGAGGGGATGTGTTAATTTCTTCTTTCTTGCAGCCATCCACAGGTGCACAGGGTCAGGATACTTCCCTGAACAAAGGCACTTTGGTTTAACCTTCAGGCAGAGGGGCAGGGTTCCCGGAGGCAGGCCATTATGTATAGATATTTAGTGAAAAAAAGCAACGGGAAGCACAGTTTAAAGTAAAAGATACAGATGCAATGTGTAGTCAGATTTAGCTCTTCCCTGTTACATACTGAAAAATTATACTCAAGTCACTCATTGTTCATCGGCTCTTCACATTTAACTGGGCATCCTGTATTTTGCCTGGCAACTCTAGGCTGAGGAGCTGAATTCTTTTTTTTTTTTTTTTCCTACCTTTAAAAAAAATATTTTAATTTTAATATTTTATTAAATATAGTTGATTTACAATGCTGTGTTAATTGCTATACAGCAAAATGACTCAGTTACACATAAATATACACTTTTTTTTTTTTTTTTTTTTGCCACACTGCGAAGCCTGTGGGACCCTAGTTCCCTGACCAGGGATCGAGCCTGGGCCTTTGGTGGTGAGAGCATGGAGTCCTAACTACTGGACCACCAGGGAATTTCTTATACATTCTTTTTTATATCCTTGTCCATATGGTTTAATCTCAGGATATTGAATATAGTTCCCTGTGCTATACAGTAGGACCTTGTTGTGAAGAGCTGAATTCTTAATTTAATTTAATTTTAAAGAGCTACACATGGCTATTGCATTGGACAGCACAGATTAGCTGGTAAAAATGAGTCCAGAGGGTGAATAACAGGACCCAGTTATTGAGATGTTAGTTTCCCAACGCTGACCAGAGAGGTCCTTCATGGCCCATCTCTCCCCTCTCCTGTCTCCAACCCTTCATCACTTTGGCATGTACTCTCTTTTCTTTTGGTTTTGTTTTTTTGTTTGTTTGTTTGTTTTGCGGTACGCGGGCCTCTCACTGTTGTGGCCTCTCCTGTTGCGGAGCACAGTCTCCGGATGCACAGGCTCAGCAGCCATGGCTCACGGGCCCAGCCGCTCTGTGGCATGTGGGATCTTCCCAGACCGGGGCACGGACCCGTGTCCCCTGCATCGGCAGGCACACTCTCAACCACTGCGCCACCAGGGAAGCCCTGTACTCTCTTTTTTAAACAAGTACACCATCAGTAAAACCCATCTGAGCATGGAATCCTAGAATAAATGGTATGGCTCCGAGTGTTTGACAGTTCAGTTTCTGGAACAAGTGTTAAAGAAGACAAAATTATCCACTGGACACTTGTAAAATTGGTAAAGACTTGTGAATTCGCTGGCCGTCCAGTGGTTAAGACTCCGCACTTCCACTGCCGAGGGTCCAGGTTCAATCCCTGGTTAGGGAACTAAGATCCCACAAGTGGCATGCCGTGGGCAAAAAAATAAAAAAAAAATGGTAAAGACTTAAAACAGAAACAGACACACAGACTTAGGGAATGAACTTATGGCTGGGGAGGGCGGGCGGGCAGTGGGGTGGGGGCAAGGGACAGATTGGGAGTTTGGGACTGACATGTTCACACTGCTATATGTGAAATAGATAACCAACAAAGACCTACAGTATAGCACAGGGAACTCTGCTCAATATTCTGTAATAACCTAAATGGGAAAAGAATTTGAAAAAGAATAGATACTAGTATATGTATAACCGAATCACTTTGCTGTACGCCTGAAACTAACACAACATTGTTAATCAATTATATTCCAATATAAAATAAAATAAATTTTAAGAACTGGTAAAGACTTTATTTCCGACAAATAAATAAGAGTTGTGACCATTGCCATAGGGGATTGAGATTGGGCTAAAATCCAGGGACTCATAGCCAACAGCAGAGTAAAGGTGGGTCAGTGGATGGAAAATTACTAAGAGGAGACATCAAGGTAGGGGGATTCTTACTAACTGGCTTAACAGGATTCTTGCTAAAGGCAGACCAAGGACTTAAACATCAAGGGTATAGGATGAGGAACTTGATCAGATATCAGGAGTTATCAGATATCAAGGATGGGGGTGGAGGCAGCCAGATTCTTTGCTAAGACTGGAAGGGGCAGGCCACAGACAGGTCAAAGGCCAAGGTCAAGGCCTAGTTAAGAGGCTTCAGGGGAGCCTGACTGAAGTTCGGTCAAGGAGAGAGTCTTGAGGGACTTCCCTGCTGGCGCAGTGGTTGAGAATTTGCCTCTGAATGCAGGGGACGTGAGTTTGAGCCCTGCTCAGGGGAACTAGATCCCACATGCATGCCACAACTAAAAGTTTGCGGGCTGCACCTAAGACCCGGCACAACCAAAAATAAATGAATGAGTAAAATTTTTTTAAAAAGAGAAAGTCTTGGTCAGTGTTGTCCAGGAGGAAGAAATGTGCTTCTACTCTTCTAGGTTATTCTGGCTGATCTAAGAGCTAAATTGACATGAGACAGATTAACAGGAGAAGATGAAACATTTAATAGCATGGATACATGGGAGAATCCCAGGAAAACTGAGTAACTTGCCCAAATGGCCAACACTGTCATCTTAAATGCCACCTTCAGCTAAAGACAAGAGAGGATGTTGGGGCTGGTGGTTTGGGACCTGAAAGGGGAGGAAGACAATTCACATGGAGATGGAAAAGCAAATCCTTGGTAGACAAAGATTTGCTGGGCCGGGCAGGGCAGGGACAATGGGACAAAGAGGACTCTGATCTCCAGGTCCTGCCGAGTTTCCCCCACTGTTAGCTCATATTCTTTGCAGACATCTCTGGTCTTACCTCTCTTCTGGGAACAGACCCACCATTTAAATTCTTTAAGCAGTTAGGGGGAAGGTCAAATGTTCTTCCTGAGTCTTCTGGGCCTTGATTATTTTCAGCTCCAAATAACCCGCATGCCAAAGACAGGCATATCGGGGTGACCAGTTTTACTCCCCTACAGGCCTCAGGGGAGCCTGACTGAAGTTTGGTCAAGGGGAGAGTCTTGATCAGTATGTATTCTTAAGGGAACTCCCTGGCGGTCCAGTGGTTAGGACTCCGAGCTTTCAGTGCCGAGGGCCTAGGTTCAGTCCCTGATCATAGAACTAAGATCCCACAAGTCTTGTGGCCAGGGCAAAAAAAAAAAAGAATGTACCCTTGAAATGTGATCAAAAGGCACTGAAATGTATGGTCTTCCTCCCTCAAACCCATGATTACAGTCTAATCATAAGAAAAACAAGAGACCAATCCCAACTGAAGCACACATTCTACAAAATACCTGACCAGAGTGCCTGAAAACTGTCCAGGTTGTCAAAAATAAGGGAAGTCTGAGAAACCCTCACAGCCAAGTGGAGCCCAGGAAAACATGACAACTGTATGTAGTATGATGTCCTGGATGGGATCCTGGAACAGAAAAAAGGACATTAGGTTAAAAAAAGAAAAAAAGAAAAAAACTGAGGAAATCTGAATAAACTATGAACTGCAGCTAAATAATAATAATAATATTGGTAACAATTGCAACAAACTTGCCACACTAATGTACTCATAATGTATTTTTAAATTTATTCTTTAAAATATTTTTATTTTATATTGGAGTATAGTTGATTAACAATGTTGTGTTAGTTTCAGGTATACAGCATCTTCAGCAGTTTCAGGTATTATGCATTTACATGTATCTATTCTTTTTCAAATTCTCTTCCCATTTAGGCTATTACAGAGTATTGAGCAGAGTTCCCTGTGCTATAGAGTAGGTCCTTGTTGGACTAATAATGTATTAATGTACAGGGGAAACCGGTCGCAGGTATAATGGGAACTCTGTACTCTTTCCAGTTTTTCTGTAGATCTAAACTTGTTCTAAAATTAAAAGTATCTTAAAAAAATAAGTTTATTTTAAAAAACTACTGCAAACATACGGACACCAAGGCGGGGAAGCGGCGGGGGTTGGAGGGTGGAGGGGTGGAATGAATTGGGAGATTGGGATTGACATATATACACTAATATGTATTAAATAGATAACTAATAAGAACCTGCTTATAAAAAAATAAATTAAATTAAATTTAAAAATTAAAAAAAGAAACAAAAAAAAACTACTGTTCTGGATCGGTAATTTCTTAGAAATCCGAAGAATGAGAGTATGTCCCATCCCCCCCAACTCCCCACCCCTAGGGCTTTCATAGTAAATAGAATTAAGTTTGTTTACCATTATTAACAGATGTATGCCTACTCTTTGTGTTCTGGTGATATTCAAAATACTCTGAAACAGCTGTCAAATCTCATTCTTTGCACTGAATGAGGGTGTGAATGTCTTTCCCGCAGAGGAGGGAGGAATTCTTGCCTCCAAGTCCCCGTTTCCCTTTCAGAACCCCACCCCCACTCCCGCCTCCATTGCCCTTTACTTTTGCATCAATTTCCCCAGCTCTGGCCCCCTAGTCTTTCCGTTCGCCCCCCAGGTCGCATTTGTAATTGAGGGAATAATGACCTTGACCTTGGTCTTGGGTCTGCCTTCCACACGCCCAAGCCCGGTCTTAGCAAAGAATTCAGCTAAATCATTTCCCCCACCCTTGATATCTGATCACCTCTGATATCTGATCAAGTTCCTCATCCCTCCATTTAATGTCTAAGTCCTTGACCTGCCTTAAGGAGAATCCTATTAGACTCATTAAGTCAGAATTCCACCTTTGGAACTGTTCTCAGTGATTTTCCATCCACTGATCCCCTCACTCTACACTCTGGCTGCAAATCCTCATTTCTCCTTGTTATAATTGGAGATGCACTCAGTCCCTCTCCCCTACTGAGAAAGGCTTCACCCTGAAGGAGTTTGCTACAGGACACCCCAAACTATGCAGCTCTTGCATACTATTTTGAGTGAAAGGCACCTGAAACCACAAATACAGAAAGAACACTCTGACCTTCCTTCTTTTTTTTTTTTTTTTTTTTAAAGCATTGACTAATTTAATCCTCACATCCATGGTGGCATTGGTACTTTTGTTTTTCATTAATTTATTTATTTATGGCTGTGTTGGGTCTTCGTTTCTGTGCGAGGGCTTTCTCTAGTTGTGGCAAGCGGGGGCCACTCTTCATCGCGGTGCGCGGGCCTCTCACTATCCCCACCTCTCTTCTTGCGGAGCACAGGCTCCAGACGTTCAGGCTCAGTAGTTGTGGTTCACGGGCCTAGTTGCTCCAAGGCTCGTGGGATCCTCCCAGACCAGGGCTTGAACCCGTGTCCCCTGCATTAGCAGGCGGATTCTCAACCACTGCGCCACCAGGGAAGCCCCTGACCTTCCTTCTTTTTCCTAAAAGTGGAAGGTGAAATTCCCAGATGACAGATGCCATTCTTATTCAGAAGGAAGTTACGTTCTTGTCATTAAGGATGAGAAGCTGAGCAAGAACCATGCAAATTTATTTAATACAAGTTGTAAATGAGAGAGTTCTAGACACCTCTCTTATATAACCCAGTGTAAAAGCAAGTAGGTTTTATTATATAATATCTCTTATATGTGGAATCTAAAACAAAATGACACAAATGAACTTATTTACAAAACAAATAGACTCAGACATAGAAAACAAATTTAGGAGGAAATGGGGGGAGGGATGGATTGGGAGTTTGGGATTAGCAGATACAAACTACAATATATAAAATAGATAAACAACAAATTCCTACTGTATGGCACAGGGAACTATATTTGATATTTTGTAATAAACCATAATGAAAAAGAATCTGAACAAGAATATATAGATATTGGGTTGGCCAAAAAGTTCATTCGGTTAGTGAATACATTGTTCGATAAAATTCTTGGTGAAAATGAAAAATGTGTCTTATGTTTCCTTAAAACCAAACGAACTTTTTGGCCAACCCTGTATATATAATCACTTTGCTGTACACCTGAAAGTAACACATTGTAAATCAACTATACTTTCCAATTTTTAAAAAAGTGATTATTGATTTAAAAAAAGAAAAAAGCAAGTAAGTTTTGCCATCTCCTTGCGTCTTGAGTCCTCGTGAAGGCTCCCGGGTCACGTAAAACTTGTATTAAATAAATTTGCATGGAGCTTGCTTCCACAGCATGGGTAATAAAATCGGAACAGAATGATACAGAGTAAATTAGCATAGGCCTTGTGTGCAAGGATGACACCCAATATTATGAAGCATTCTGTATTATTATTATTTTTTTGCGGTACGCGGGCCTCTCACTGCTGTGGCCTCTCCCGTTGCGGAGCATAGGCTCCGGACGCGCAGACTCAGCGGCCATGGCTCACGGGCCCAGCCGCTCCGCGGCACGTGGGATCTTCCCGGACCGGGGCACGAACCCGCGTCCCCTGCCTCGGCAGGCGGACTCTCAACCACTGCGCCACCGGGGAAGCCCTGTATTTTTGTTAATGTGTATGTTTTCCTCCTGCTGGTCAAACTTATGTCAATTTAACTCTCAGGAACCGCCAGCAAGAGCCTTAAAATCATAAAAGTTTGCTTCCCTTACAATCCCTATTGCAATTCCTTACTTTTTTTTTTCTTTCTCACATAGAACTTTTTTTTTTTTTTTTTAACCATCCATCAGTAAAGTAGTGATTTGTAAGGCTGAATTGCTCTTTTGGATAAAAGGAAATAGAGATGGACAGTCTCTGACATAAAGACAGTGGTACCCAGATATAGAAACAATCCCCTTTCTTCAACCTTCCGAGGGATTTGTTGGATGGGAAAACTGAGGCTGGAGTAGTAAACAGGATGTGAGCGGCACGATTGAAATATATAGGTACTGAATGGTTTATATGTGTTTTCTCAGAGCCCAGGCAGACCCTGGAGCTTGACAGACACTCGGGAAAGTGTATTGAATAATTCAGTTAGTTAAGTGGTTCCAAGATTTTACAAGATGCCTTCAGAAACTCAAAATTAAAACTCATGATTCTGCCCCCCCCTAAAGCTGAGGCACATCCATGTTTTCTCATCCATGTGAATCAACAGCACTCCCAAACACACATTTGCACACTCCTGACACTTGGAATCTCATCTTTCATACCTTCCTCTCTCTTATCTATCATGTACATTCCATCACCAATATTATTAAGAATGGCCATCCTGGACTTCCCTGGTGGCGCAGTGGTTAAGAATCTGCCTGCCAATGCAGGGGACACGGGCTCGAGCCCTGGTCCCGGAAGATCCCACATGTGATGGAGCAGCTAAGCCCTTGCGCCACAACTACTGAGCCTGCGCTCCAGAGCCCGCGAGCCACAACTACTGAGCCCAGGAGCCACAACTACTGAAGCCCGCGCACCTACAGCCCATGCTCTGCAACAAGAGAAGCCACTGCAATGAGAAGCCTATGCACCACAATGAAGAGTAGCCCCCGCTGGCCACAACTAGAGAAAGCCTGTGCGCAGCAACGAAGACCCAGTGCAGCCAGAAATAAATAAATAAATTTATTTTAAGAAAGGAATGGCCATCCTCAAAAAGCTTGAATGTAGATGGTAGGTCAGGCAAAAAAATCCACAAACTCGCACTTTTTTTTTTTTTGCGGTACACGGGCCTCTCACTGCCGTGGCCTCTCCCGTTGCGGAGCACAGGCTTCGGACGCGCAGGCTCAGTGGCCATGGCTCACAGGCCCAGCCCCTCCGCGGCATGTGGGGTCTTCCCTGACCGGGGCACGAACCCGTGTCCCCTGCATCGGCAGGCGGACTCTCAACCACTGCACCACCAGGGAAGCACAACTCACACTTTTTAACTGGATTTCTTATCCACACAATGTACCGAACCCTGAAGGAAATACAAGATAATCAAGGAGAAAACCAGGACAAAACTGACAAAGATGCCTGAGAAAATATTCCCAAAGAGGGCTGTGTCACTCCAAGCCCACTCTACCCCAAGCACTCTGCGACTGTGATCAACCTCTGAAATGCCTCACAAAGGCTTCTGCTCGGTTCACAACAGGTGTTACTAAACGTAGAGGTTTGCTCTTGTTTTTCTTTCCTTTTTTTAAAAAAATTCATCTTTTTAAAAACTAATTTATTTACTGATTTATTTTTGGCTGTGCTGGGTCTTTGCTGCTGAGCGCGGGCTTCCTCTAGTTGTGGCGAGCAAGGATTACTCTTCGTTGTGGTGCTCGGGCTTCTCAAGGCAGTGGCTTCTCTTGTTGCGGAGCAGGGGCTCTAGGTGCACGGGCTTCGGTAGTTGTGGCCCTGAGCCACCAGGGAAGTCCTGCTTTTGTTTTTCAAATGTGAAATTATCATAACACAGATACCCATTCACAGGGATTTTCTCTCGGTTTCCAGTGTTCTCCCAGACTTGATAATTTTTTTTTTCACTTGACATTCATTTACAGGGTGAACATCTGATTAATTTATTGTGTGAATGTCTGTGATGGACCAGGCACTGGCACACACAGCCCTGAACAAAACAGAAAATGTTCCCTCACCAAGCTTGCATTCTAGTTGTGGAGACAGATGATAAGGAAATAAGCAAATGAGCTTATAAGGTCAGCTCGCTGTACACATTAAGTATAAAGACACAGCTTGGAGGTGAATATCATGAATTGCTATTTTAGAAAAGCTGGTTGGAGGAGGTGTCCATGAGGAGGCATGATTTGATCAACAGCCTTGCATGAAATCAGGGAAGTAAGCAATTAAATAGCTGGAAAATTCCGGACAAGTAGGACCCACTGCATCATCACAACACTCACCATCTTGCTCTATGTCTTTTCCATAGCCTGCAACCTAACTGCTTACTTTATTGGTTTATTAAATTAATTGTCAACTCTCTTCGCTGTTAGAATGTAAACTCCACTTGGGTCAGGATTTTCTTTCTTTTGTGGATACCATTTTATCCCCAGCACTTAGGACTGAGGATTTAGGACTAAGGACAGTACATCTTAGGTGCTCAAGGTATATCAAACGATGCCTATTAAGTCTCAGAGGTGTCAGACACACGTAAGCAAAGTAGGCACCGGGTCCAGCAGTTAGAGAAGCATTTCATCTAGTCTGGAAACAGTCCTTCTTCCATCCCCCCACTTTTTCTCCTTAACCTCATCACAAAACAGTAACTTTAAATGGTAGGAATCCTTTTAATAAATAGGATTATCACCCATTCACCTCCAGGCTGTAGATCAATGTTGAGGAAAGAATGCTGTACGTAAAAGGATTTTAAAAACTGTTGAGGATCTTAACAACAACAACAACAAAAAACCCTATTCTGATTGGTATGGAGACCAGACAGATAAAGCTAAGAATTGGGTGGGGAAGGTGGAGAGTCCAGGTGATTGTAATGACAAGGAGGTCTAGTGATTTGCAGATGAATACCTTTCAATTCAGCAGGAAGAATTTCTGATTCAGTCCCAACCTCCCCTGGCCACCTCAGGCTATCAAATCTCAGTTCTTAAGTCCTTGGAATTTCTGAATCCAAAAAAATAAAATTTTTGTAAAAAGCAGCTCATTAAAGAGGAAAGATATTAATTTGACAATTAATGTTAATTAATAGTTAACAGATCAGTTATACATCAATAAAGCTGAGAAAATATTGGAAAATGCAGCTAATAAAGATTAAAACTTGAGGTTTTAATTGGCATATTACATTACCAAAATTGCAAAGGCTATTGGACCAAGCAAATATGTAATTGTCAACTCAGAGGAATAAAAGTCATCTTACAACTGTCTCACCACAAATGTTAGGAATCACTGGGAAAATATCAAATAGGGTCTAATGTAAAATTTAATTTACATTAAATTTACTTAAAATCAACTTTGAATGTAAGTCTTTGTTTAATGTTCCTTAAATTCAATTGCATTAAAAGAGTTTTTCACCCTTAAAAACAAATGCTCCGGGCTTCCCTGGTGGCGCAGCGGTTGAGAGTCCGCCTGCCGATGCAGGGGACGCGGTTCGTGCCCCGATCCGGGAGGATCCCACCTGCCGCGGAGCGGCTGGGCCTGCGCGTCCGGAGCCTGTGCTCCGCAGCGGGAGAGGCCACAACAGTGAGAGGCCCGCGTACCACAAAAAAATAAAAAACTTTAAAAACAAATGTTCCATGCACCTTTACTAATGTGCCAGTTCCGGGGCTGGTTTGGGGGTGAGGGACCAGGTGAATAAGACAAACCATTGTCCCCCGGGAGCTGAGCTCAAACGACAAATAACTGTGACAAATAATTGAACTGGTAAGTTAGTTATTAGACTAACAGAAAATGCTAAACCCGTGGAACATGAAAAACACGTAGGGGTCAGCCCTGAATGTACTCCATGAGGGTGTGTAGGGCAGGAAGAGAAAGCTGCCCGTGGCTGACAAAATGGCAAACACACAAAATAAGGTGATGGGTAGGTGCTTGCTGGGGATGTATAAGAGGTCCAGGTGGGACAGGTTAGATCTGACTCTGAATGGGCTCAGCAGATGCCAGGGTCAGAAGTAGTGCTCACCCCCTGCAACCTTGACCAGGACCAAAGCAAGAACTTCTAAAGCTGGGTTCAATTCCATTTACTTCTGGCCATGTTTTCTTGGGCAAATCACTTCATTTCAGTACTTCCAAATGCAGAGACTATTTGGAGGGTTAACACGGATTTGTAGAAGATATCAGAAACAAATGTCTCCACTGCTATCAAAGTTGCTCTCAAAAATGCCCATTTTAGGGAATTCCCTGGCGTTCCAGTGGGTAGGACTGGGCGCTTTCACCGCCTTGGGCCCGGGTTTAATCCCTGGTCGGGCAACTAAAATCCCCGCAAGCCAAGCTGCATGGCCAAAAAAAAAATGCTCATTGCAAAAGAAAAAAAGAAAATTTAAAAGAGAAAAAAACAAAACAGGAAAGTTAAAGAATGTTCATTCTAACACAGCATTGTAAATCAACTATGCTCCAATAAAAGTTTTTTTAAAATAAAAAACCAAAAAATTTTAAATAATAAAAAATGCTTATTGTAACACTGTTAATATATATCATAAATTTATCCTAAATTTATAAAAATTGAAAATGTCCAAAATTAGGGGATTAATGAAGTTATGGTAAAAGCATACTCTGTACCGCCATTCAAGCATTAAGACACATTTGTTTATTTTTCTATTTTATTTATATATTTTCTGTAGTTCATCCAACCATCCTTAGCAAGTCCCATGGATTTGTTACTCCTTGTCCAAATTTGTTACAGGGAGAATAATAAGACCTCGAACATATGCATCAGTTTAGTAAAACTGTGCACATTTTTCAAAGATACTGAAAACATTTTGAGAAATTTTATTCTAATATTCATGGTTGCTAAAACCTATTTTAAATACTTTTTAATAGGCTTTTGGATTTAAAGAGCACAGAAGTGATCCCCACATCAATGTTTATATGAATATGGAGAGATTCAGATGAAATAATATGAACAGCAATTAGATGTGTGTTTGTTTGTTGTTTGTTTTTCTTCTGTCCATCACCCTACCTCTACCTAGATCATAGTTTCTCAGCTTCAGCGCTATTCACATTTTGGGTGGGGACAATTCTTTATTGTGAGGGGCTGTACACTGTAGGATGTTTGCCAAGATCCCTGGTATTACCCACTATAGGCTGGCTGTACTCCACTCCTCACCCCAGTTGTGACAACCAAAAATGTCTGAGACATTGCCAAATGTCCCCTGGGGAGGAAAAAAGTCACCCTCAGTCGAAAACCACTGTCCTAGACTATAAAATCCATGGTCTTACTCACCTCAATCACCCCAAAAACTAGCAAAGGGCCTGGCGTATTTTATTTGATCAATAATTACGACAGGGCTTCCCTGGTGGCGCAGTGGTTGAGAGTCCGCCTTCCGATGCAGGGGACATGGGTTCATGCCCCGATCCGGGAAGATCCCACATGCCGCGGAGCGGCTGGGCCCGTGAGCCGTGGCCGCTGAGCCTGCGCGTCAGGAGCCTGTGCTCCGCAGCGGGAGAGGCCACAGCAGTGAGAAGCCCGCGTACCGCAAAAAAAAAAAAAAAA
>RJWK010042709.1:0-19054 GCA_004363435.1 Platanista minor
GCGGGCCTCTCACTGTTGTGGCCTCTCCCACTGTGGAGCACAGGCTCCGGACGTGCAGGCTCAGCAGCCATGGTTCATGGGCCCATCCGCTCCACGGCATGTGGGATCCTCCCGGACCGGGGCACAAACCCGCATCCCCTGCATCGGCAGGTGGACTCTCAACCACTGCGCCACCAGGGAAGCCCTTTCATTTATTTCTGATCTGATCTTTATGATTTCTTTCTTTCTGCTAACTTTGGGGTTTTTTTTGTTCTTCTTTTTCTAATTGCTTTAGGTGTAAGGTTAGGTTGTTTATTTGAGATGTTTCTTGTTTCTTAAGGTAGGATTGTATTGCTATAAACTTCCCTCTTAGAACTGCTTTGGCTGCATCCCATAGGTTTTGGTGCATCGTGTTTTCATTGTCATTTGTTTCTAGGTATTTGTTGATTTCCTCTTTGATTTCTTCAGTGATCTCTTGGTTATTAAGTAGTATATTGTTTAGCCTCCATGTGTTTGTATTTTTTACAGATTTTTTTTTTCCTGAAATTGATATCTAGTCTCATAGCGTTGTGGTCAGAAAAGATACTTGATCTGATTTCAATTTTCTTAAATTTACCAAGGCTTGACTTGTGACCCATGGTATGTTCAATAACAAACCCAAAACAAATAAGAAAATGGTAATAGGAACATACATATTGATAATTACCTTAAATGTAAATGGATTAAATGCTCCAACCAAAAGATATAGACTGGCTGAATGGATACAAAAACAAGACCCATATATATGCTGTCTACAGGAGACCCACTTCAGACCTAGGCACACATACAGACTGAAAGTGAGGGGATGGAAAAACATATTCCACACAAATGGAAATCAAAAGAAAGCTGGAGTAGCAATTCTCATATCAGACAAAATAGACTTTAAAACAGAGTATTACAAGAGACAAAGAAGGACACTACATAATGATCAAGGGATCAATCCAAGAAGAGATAACAATTGTAAATATTTATGCACACAACATAGGAGCACCTCAATACATAAGGCAAACACTAACAGCCATAAAAGGGAAAATCGATAGTAACACTATCATAGTAGGGGACTTTAACATCCCACTTTCATCAATGGACAGATCATCCAATTTGAAAATAAATAAGGAAACACAAGCTTTAAAGGATATATTAAACAACATGCATTTAATTGATATCTATAGGACATTCCATGAAAAAACAACAGAATATACTTTCTTCCCAGGCAGCATCTTGACTACACCATCTTGAGAGTTCTTGATCCAGAACCACCCAGTGAAGCATAAATGTTTGTTGTTTTAAGCTGCTAAGTTTGGAGGTAAATGTTACATATCTTTCATATAGGATAACAAATATGAAAAATATATAATAAAAACAATATGAGGGCTTCCCCGGTGGCGCAGTGGTTGAGAGTCCACCTGCCGATGCAGGGGACACGGGTTTGTGCCCCGATCCGGGAAGATCCCACATGCCACAGAGCGGCTGGGCTCTGAAGCCATGGCCACTGAGCCTGCGCATCCGGAGCCTGTGCTCCGCAATGGGAGAGGCCACAACAGCGAGAGGCCCGTGTACCACAAAAAAAAACAAAAGCAAAAACAAAAACAATATGAGATATTAACTACCTCCATTCAGTGAAATCCATATTTACACAACAAAGACATAGAATTTTTGCCTCTCATACTGCACACTGGTACATGTAAGGATGTACATAAAAAGACACTTTCATGCATTGCTGATGGGAATATAAACCAGAAAATCCTCTGAAGGAAAAGCCTTAATACATGTATCTTAACTTCTGGTTCAACTGGGAGTCTTAGTCCGTGTGGTAAATTTTCACCCTTTATCATCAAAATGCCAATTAGAAAAGGGGGCACAGTCCTTTAACTAACTTCACTCTACTGCAACAAAATGAAAAAGGAAATCTTCAGAACAGCAATGAAGATCCCTTCCAGACAGACACATACAGCTGAAGCTCCCCCCTTGCTTCCCTCAGGCAACTAGACCTTTAGTGTGGCAAATTAAAAGTCCAACAGATCTCAACTTTCTCTTCTCCTTTCATCATGGACACGTTTGAACAGGGACTCACATAGTCTTGGAGCTAATTTATTTTAACTCCATTTCTGAACATAGGCCTCCCCTGCTCTATTATGTATAAGCAAACAGAGGCTGACTCAGACACATGAACAGAGCTAACCTGAGAAGCAAAACAAACACTTCCCTAGGAGATAATTTTGTTTTACTTCAAGAACCAGAAGAAAACCTTAGAAAATCTATAACATTTGTTGGTTTGCAACCTCCTTGGGAGCTTCCCAGGTTTAATCTGAAATAGGCTCCCAAATGTGGAAGGCAGAGATAGATGAAAGAAAGAGCAGGTCACTCCAGACTGGCAGGTGGCAGGTTTAATAAGCAAGGGAACTTTTCTGTGAGGCTTGTCTTGGGCACTTGCGAGATGAGTAGATCTCCACACCCGCTCACCAAATCTTAAAAGTTTATGTAGAGGCCTTAACTGGATTCAATCATGTAAACCATCCAGACAGTCTCAACACCACATTATTATCTCAAGGCTGTATCCTTGGGACAGCTTCTGGGAAAGGAAAGGCGAGAGGAATACGCATTCCATGGGCAGGGGAGGGAGTGGGGTGTCTCCTATGGTCCAGATCCAATTAGAAGGTCAACTAGCAGTCACGTGTTCTCAGAGATTTCGCCCAACATTTTATTAACCATGACTTTACAGGCTTTAGCATCTTTTAGCAATCAAAGAGATTGTCATGTCTTGGCCTTTCAAATTGCTAAATAATTTTAACTGCTATTGTCCTGTGTTAGGACAAAGGACATAGAAACTGTTAGGCAATGTCAATTGGAGAAAAAATTAGTATGTTTATTCTGAAAGAAAATTTATAATCTGTAAAATCATCATATTTCTTGACCAAGTAACTGCACTTTTAGGAATTTATCATTATAAACTCATCAGTGAGACACTAAAATATATGTACAAGACACACTAAAATATAAATACAATGTGTATTTATTTAGGTAAAATTAAAAACAAATCTAAAATGTCTAACATTAGTACTTCAGTAAATAAATGATAGTATTGAAATGCCACACATATAATTTTCATTCTACTGAAACTGTCCATGGCCCCATCACAGCTTCTGAACTCAAAACCCTTTTACTCTGAGCCTGCCAAATCATAATTGAAGTCCTCTACTAGTTGGCTGACCCCTTAGATTTTTCTAATCCCTTTCTAACCTGAGTCTCAGGGAGCTTCAGCTGTTTTCCCTGGAGTTCTCAAGACTTTCTATATAGACCTCTCACCTGCCATGTCTCATATGGCATTAGGTACTGGGTTGTATATGAAAACTCTCATGGCCCTGCAGCCCTCATAACTCTAACCTGGCAAGCCTTCTGCTCAGGGTCCCACCACACTCACATCCAGAGTTTTAATGCTAGAAGAGGACAGTAGCAAAATCGTTTGCTCTGTTGTCATGCTCTGAGATACCCTGTCCCCTTCCAATTAGCTGTACTTATATCATATTGGAAAGGAAAGAGCTCTTAAGAGAACTACTCTATAGTTTATTTAATAAACTCTCACTTTATGTCTTCCAGACTGTGTCTTCTTGGAACCTAGGAATCTTATTCTGTCTTATCAAAGCCTGGTACTTGCAAATAAAAGCTTTGTTCTCAAGATTATAATACATTTCAAATTCCATTTTACACTTCAGTTAACATAATATTTTTAGGCCGTATATAACCTCACATTCGGGGCAGGGGGTATTTAAAGCTAACCCTGCCATCTATGTGGTGGTATGGGATAACATGACAAAGAAGGATAGAGGAGAAGCAATCTTTTATTATTTCATTCATGCAAACACGCACAGAAATGAGAATGAAAGAAAACATACTAAGACATTTATAATGGTTATCTGTGTGTCTACATTCTATTTTTCTTTTTTGGTTTTCTATAATAAATATGTTGCTTGTATGATCTGATAAAATTATTATCAAATAAGTATCAAAGATACTTATTTACTTATTTTGTATAACAGTTCTGGGGAATATCTTAGCTTCACTCTTTCTGATATTACTATTGTTCATCATTAGAATCCCTAGTTCCTTTCTGAAGATCATTTCTTGCTTCTTCCTTTATCATTTAAATCTATGCTCCTCTGAAGCATCACAGCATACAGTATATACTCAATAATTTGTTGTCGGGCTTCCCTGGTGGTGTGGTGGTTGAGAGTCCGCCTGCCGATGCAGGGGACATGGGTTCGTGCCCCGGTCCAGGAAGATCCCACATGCCGCGGAGCGGCTGGGCCAGTGAGCCACGGCCACTGAGCCTGCATGTTGGGAGCCTGTGCTCCGCAACGGGAGAGGCCACAACAGTGAGAGGCCCGCGTATCGCAAAAAATAATAATAATAATTTGTTGTCAAGCCAGCAAAATAAATCACAGGATTGGTTGTCTTTGGACCTGGATCCTACCTGATGTACCCTTACTGGGAACTTAGTTTCTAGTTAAGATTTTTCCCCATCAACCTACTTTTAGTTTTTTCACGTCTTTTTTTTTTTTTTTTTTCCAGTCAAATAGAATGCCCAGTGTTCCTGTGATTTTATCATTTGAAGGCTATGCAACCAAGATACACCATGAAAATAAGATACAGGCTGTTAAAATCCCTATTCCCTATTTCAACAGAGGTTAGACATAAAAACATTCAGGAAGAAATTCAATACAACTCTCTCTGAAGTATGTTTTTGTTTCTCTTAAAGTACTCTATTTCCCCGGGTCTCTTGAGTCTCTTGGACAATACCCAAGAGAGAATTTTTAAGTAACCAGTGTGTTTCTTATTTGTTGACAGCTGTTGGAGTTTTCCTCTTTAAATTCAAGATGGCTAAGAACAACTTTCTTCAAGACAACAGAGAATTTCCTTTATTTGAAAGGAGAATATCAAATTTTAGTGTATGATTCTGATGGAAAAACCAAAGTAAGGAAGCTCTTAACACATACTGAAGATACCATGTTTGGATCTGCTACACTGCAACAGAATGATGCCTTGTCTTACTGAGGCTGAGGTTGGCTGCCTTATCTCTTTCTCTCTAAAATAATGCAGTTTGAGTTAATCATTTAAGTTAACTAAAATGTTCTCAAAGTATTGGATGGAATTTGCATTGCAAATATTTAAGTGGGACATGACTGGTAGGGCACATTGTAAACATTTTTCCCTCTGTCACACTACAAATATATCCTATTTGCCAAAGAATCTTTTGGATGATAGATATTTTATTTCTATTTTTTAAAAAAGAAGTCTTGGTAAATAAAGGGAAAACATTTTTTAGAGATGCTAGTGTTGTTTTTCAAATGAAGTTAACCCAACCCTCTTGTTAAAATTTAGTGAAAGCTAGAAACAGAGAAGCATCTTGATATTTGGATTCATTGTGCAAAAGCTGATTTCTGGAAACTGCCAAGACTGTTTATGTTACACAGACTCCTATTCTTCATCTTCTTTTTGTTTTGTTTTGTTTTGTTTTTTAATGAACAGTGAAGTTTTTATTCCCCCCATTCCCTGTTTTGTAGCTGATTCACATTTATTATTTACAAGACACCTGCCTCCCTCTTCGCACATCTCTGAAGCAAAGATCAGGGAATAAAGTCCAATTTTAAATTCAATCAGCGCACAAGCCATTTGATGCAATGGAATCCATTTCAGCCACTGTCTTTGCCTACATCCCCCATGTGGTTAAAACAAAAACAAAAACCACAAAACTTCCTCTCAAAGCTGAACATGTACACAGATGGCTAAAATTTAATTTAAGTCTGTCCAAGTGTAGGATTACTGGTCCTAGCGATTGAGATTAACCCCTCACAGCCTCCTCTGTGTCCTCAAGAATGCTGATGGGTGATATTTTAACTTCCCTGAGGTCCAAATTTTAGACATCAAAGTGCTTTACAGAGAGAATATTACACAATTGAAAATATATGAAATCTCTGCATGGCTCTTGGAAATTAAAGTGTGCTGTAAGCTTTACATGAAAATATAATTTTAGAGAGATCTCTTAGAGAAAATAGCACAGAAAGGGGGACAAATTAAGCAGTCATTCCCTAAAGGAGAGAAAGATGGTTGATGTTTAGATGTATGATTACTTATAAAATCAATTAGAGTTGGTTTCTTTAGTTCTTCATTCTGCTAACTCTGAGCCTAACTCAAATGTGCTACATAGTAGTCACAATCTAAATTGGCTTTTTAAAGAAGATACAGGTTTGGAGACCTATTGTTGGCACATAAACTGACGTCCTGTCTTCTATTTTGAATAAATCAGAAGGCCAGATTCTTTCACTAAGAAAGTAGCTGATGGAAGAAATTTCACGGAGTAGAAATGACAACTCATTATGTTCCCTTTCCACAGGTAGAGATTTTAATTACTATGGAAAAACTATTTCCTATTGCTCACAGAGGAGCCTAAGAAGAACTTGATCCCAGCCTCCACCTTGATCTCTAAGCCATTTCTGCACCTGCCTCTGTGTTCCCAGATACTTCTGAAGTTAGTTCACAGAGCAACTCAATAGAAGGCAACTTGGGATTAAAAAAACTCAGCCTCTTTCAGGGATTCAGTTGGGTCATGATTTAAATTTAAAGGAATATCAAATCAGATACTGACTGTGAAACTTCATCTTCTTTTTGATTTCCTAATGTTCCATGTCAATCTAGAAACTTATTTAGTTGAGTTGAAATAACTATAAAGGAGAAAAAGTTTCACCAGATTGTGTTCAGAGAGAAAGAGGGTTGGGGTAAATTTCTAAGCAACTAGATTGGTACACTGAATAAAATATACCACTTTTCCTATATATAAACACATCAGCAAAATAATTTTATAAAACATCTTAATGAATAACTATAGAGACCTGGAAATTTTCATTTATCATATAATTTGAAAACATTAGTAAAATTAGCCTTCCAATATCTGTAATCCAGTAACAAATTAGTTTATATTAGACTAATAGTTCAACCCAATATCATAAAATCGATTATAAAGTGTAATCTGTGGCAGCCTGTAATCAAAAAGCTAAGACAGGGAGTAAATACCTTCCAGTACAGAGTCAGCATTTAGTCACCCACAATAGAATTATTTCTCAAGAGTGCATTTTTTTTTTCTTTTTATATTTTTCAAGATGGCACCCGAATGGTAAATTTAGGAAAAAGATAGTAAACATCTATTTAAGAACATGAAATGTAAGAAAGAGCAACTAATTTTGACCACAGTTTTGTATGGCACACAGCAGAAGCAAGCAATTAAACCATCCTATCTCCTTCTTTGCCTCACTAATTTGTAGTTTAAATAAATAAGAAAAAAATTAAGATGGGGGTGGAGTTGAGTTACACTTAACATTCAGCAACTATGGTTTAAAAATCAACTGTCTTATACTTACATACTGAACATTTGAAATATTTGATTCTTTTCAAAATTATTTGCGTTCAAGATAATCCTTTTAAATACCAAAATATTACAGCGATCAGTGATTCGTACTTGGAGGAAGCAGGGACTTGTGCCCGAGAAGAGATCAATGTATTCTCATTCAATAGATGATAGATTAGATAGATAGATAGATAGATATAGATAGACTGACGGACAGGCAGGAATGGCTGGACATTGAAAAAAAAGCCAGAATTTTTCATTGTAACTAGACATTATTTAAACTGTTTACTTCTTGTGAAAACCAAATAAAGGAGAATGCAAATGTTAAAGACATTAAATTTCAAGCTATATACGTCCAGTGCAAAAACTTTACAAAAAGATAGATTTTCAAATGTGATCTTTAACTCTTTATTTTCTCAAAGACATTGGTATTTTGAATTGTGGTTTTTCACCAAACACAGGACTTTTCAGATTGAAAGCAACCTCTAGGTTCAGCAAGGGTACACTGTATAATTCCTCACTACTACTGACAGTTATACCAATTTCTTTTCGACCTATTGTATGTGTATATATCCAGCTTCTGTTGATCATACTTTGAACATTAAATACTTTCAACTCTAAGCCTTCTCTTCATTAAGCTAAATGATTCCCCTGTTTTAGCTAGTGCTTATAAACCTATTTCCCCAAATCTTCGTGACTTGGGTTAATAATGAAATTTTACATGAACAGTAAAATGTATTAGAGTATTAAGCATTGCTGCTTATCAACACTTGATCATCTTGTTTTACATAGAATTATATTTAAAATATTTGATAACTATTAGGGTAATTAAATCAGAGCAGACACCAGTGCAATGACCCATAAATAATCAGGCCGTTGCACCAGAGCATGGCAGATAAATATGAATCTGATATTGAATACTAAACATACATACACATGTAATTATGTACACACATGCACACATTCACACATACCTTGAGAAACTGTAGTATGCTTCTTGCAGCATCATGTAATTCTGACCCTCATATCTTTGTGATATGTGTATTACAAATGAAAAGCCAATCAAGAAGGACCATTAAATTATGAAAGTATCATTAGCATCCTTCTTAAAACCTGACTGACACCTTTATTTGTAAAACATTGTGTTGTGCACACATGGAGGAGTCTTGTTTTATTCTGAAGATTTTTTACATATCCTCCAAATGATTCGTTGAATTGATTCAGCTAATATGTGATATGTAGATCTTTAAACACCTGGCAGGTATTTTCAACCATATTTTACTGTAAGTATATGAAATTAGTTTAGATTTATGTGAACATACCAGTATTACCACCTATCATTTTTTTTTAATTAATTCAAAGCCATAATGCATTCCTTGAGATTCCATTAAAAATTTATCCCTTGAAGCTCTACCAGCTATAAACCATTAATCTTACTGATCAGGGACATATAAAACATAATAATTCTATACAATAATTTATCACAGTCTAGAATCTTGAGTTTTAAAAATGACATTTATAAACTTACTAGAAGCCATTTCTAAATGGCCCATTGGTAACATGTCAGAGCCCACTAAAGTTTTTTTCTTCACAATTATATGTTGTTTAAGGCAGGTTTACCACTAGATATTTCTACAGAAGCACCTTTAGTGTTTTAGGATTATAGCTTCATCCCATGCATGTGATATTTTCAAGTTCCATAATTGTTTGAAGGAAGGTTTTTGCTACTTTAAACAATGACATTGCCTTGGCCAGGTTGCAACTCATTAAAACTGAGCTTTAATTGAGTGCATTTGTTAAAGTTTTCTATTTAAAGTAATTGAGATATGGCCCTGTAAGAAGTGGGCCATATCATCTATGTCATATTATAAATGGAATGGAGCTCCTGTCACGGTTGCTTTTGGATAATTTGTGCAATTGTCTGTGAAGTGCTGCTAGACAATTTCTGTGAGTAACTGTTTCTGCCTTTTCATTCAAATACTCTTCATAGTAGGCTATTAAGCTTGTTTCTTTGAAGACTCATCAATAATTTAAATAGAATTTTCATCAAAACTGACCCATCACTTTTTTTTTTACGTCTTTCTAAAATTTCAATTTTTAATAAATTCACTGGATGAGATCTGCTAGATTTATAAAAGCCCATAATCCCTGTCCCAGAAGAACTGAAGCACATTTAGTAATGTGGGGGAAAGATACAATAAAAGGCTCACTAACAAAAGTCAGAGCAAAAGTTACAGCACACACCACAATAAAAAAAATTTTTTAAAAACTACTTTTTACAAAAAAGTTTTTAAAGGTCCTTCAAATTTGATATAATTGGGCTTTTACCATGTTCTGATCTTCACTGCTGATATTCTAACATCACATTCTTCTTCCCCCTCCCACTGAGTGCTGCCCTGTCCTCCTTTTAGTGAGAGGTAATTTTATGTTGGGGCTATGAAACCTTTAAAACAGCTTTTTATTATTTATGATCCACAGATGCGTATCAGAGGCATTGCTCAGTGTGGCACACTGACACCTCACATAAGGATGCCTCAGATTACCCTGAGATTATCAGTGCTCTCCAAAGAGCTGGCTTCAAATCATTCTGGAAACATTGCAATAAATATTTTACTATCGACCTGTGATTAAAGAGATTGCTATTATTGAACAGAGAAGTCAGCTGCCTTAAAGTTTGAATTCCCCCCCAAATAATGAGGTGCCCTCGATTGCCTTTGACCAGCTCCATTTGTTAGGAATGGTCTTCAGGTCATCAGTGAACAAATAAACTTTTTGAGACAGGAACACAGACGAATTGTCTTCTCTATCATTATGACAATTTCTTTTTTGACAGAATGAGCATTTCAAAAGTTAATTGATACCTTGGCAACATCTATAAGTGTTTTCTGATCAGTTAACCTGGAGTTGGGCCTCCTAAAGTGTTCCATCATGCAGATTTCCTGAGTTCCCTACAGAGGCACAGAAGTTACCAAGCTGAATTGTTAGAAGTGGAGCACTGGAGACAAAATGCCACAGAGACTGTCAGGGAACACAGCTTTCATCTTACCACAAGTGTTACTGTGTAAAATTTTAAAGCTACATGAAACTTGATGATTTCAGTTCACAGAGCTTTAAGACAAACTTTGCTCTTACCATACAGGAGACTTTTAATGTCAATCTGGGGTTCTAATAAATTTCAAACCTCAAAATAAAATTCGGCAGCCACATGTATGTTTGTGGGAAATGTCTACTGACTTTAACACAATTTAGCCTTAAACGTGTGTAACTGAGCAGGGCCTGTGGGGCCTTCCCAGAACAGAACCCCTACCCCACCCCCAATGTCCTCTGCCTGCCTCTTGTCTGTAGAAAAACTTTCATAAAAAAAAATTTAATCAGAGGACTTCCCTGGTGGCGAAGTGGTTAAGAATCTGCCTGCCAATGCAGGGAACACGGGTTCAAGCCCTGGTCCAGGGAGATCCCACATGCCGCGGACCAGCTAAGCGGAGCAACTAAGCCCGTGCACCACAGCTACTGAGCCTGTGCTCTAGAGCCCGTGAGCCACAACTACTGAGCCCACCTGCCACAACTACTGAAGCCTGTGCGCCTAGAGCCCGTGCTTTGCAAGAAGAGAAGCCACCACAATGAGAAGCCCGTGCACCGCAAGGAAGACCCAACATAGCCAAAAATAAATAAATTAAAAAATTTAATCAGAGAAGTGAGAAAATGCAGAAGCAAAGTAAAACAGTCAAGCAAGACAAAATAACAATAGTTTTGCCATTAAACAAAGTCAAGGAGGGGCTTCCCTGGTGGCGCAGTGGTTGAGAGTCCTCCTGCTGATGCAGGGGACATGGGTTCGTTCCCCCGGTCCGGGAAGATCCCACATGCCATGGAGCAGCTGGGCCCGTGAGCCATGGCCGCTGAGCCTGCACATCCGGAGCCTATGCTTCGCAACGGGAGAGGCCACAACAGTGAGAGGCCCGCGTACCACAAAAAAAAAAAAAAAAAAAAAAAGTCAAGGACATTTAGCTCCTCCTGAAGGGCTATAGATTATATTCTGAGCTGTTTTACAGATACTGAAACTCCCACCAGGTGGAAGAAGTTAACTGTATGCTGCCCACAACACTTAGACCCCAGGCCAGTTGGAATCAGAAGGTTAATGATATTGACTTCCAATTACCTCACCATCAACGAATCAGAATGTCCACGTGGTGATCACACACACCCCCAACCCCCTTCCCTCACCCTGTTTTTGTTTTTTTTTTAAATTAATTTATTTATTTATTTTTGGCTGTGTTGGGTCTTCGTCGCTGCACGTGGGCTTTCTCTAGTTGCAGTGCGGGGGCTTCTCATTGCACTGGCTTCTGTTGCAGAGCACGGGCTCTAGGCGCGCAGGCTTCAGTAGTTGTGGCACTCGGGCTCTGTAGTTGTGGTGCACGGACTTAGTTGCTCCGTGGCACGTGGGATCTTCCTGGACCAGGGCTCGAACCCATGTCCCCTGCATTGGCAGGAGGATTCTTAACCACTGTGCCACCAGGGAAGCCCCCTCACCCTGTTTTTAAAAACCTTTCCCTGAAAGCCTTCAGGGAGTTCAAGCCTTTTAAGCACTAGCTGCCTGGACCCCTTGCCTGGTGCCCTGCAATAAAAACCTCACTTTCCTTCACCACACCCCAGTGTCAGTGGATTGGCTTTATTGCGTGTGGGCAAACTGACCCAAGTTTGGTTCATAACACATGTATATCAGATAAATTATATGGTTATTTAATTATTTTAAAAAACTATCAATGCATTTAATTACACCAGTGATACTCCCCCAGATGTTTTTCTTGGCAGTCATATGTACTCAATAATTAGAGTCCACTGAGCCTAAGGTGATTTTCAAAAGATGATTGATTTCCTTTTTTTATTAGAAAATTATTTCTCTCTCTCTCCACTTAATGTGAAGCAAAGGTCATTTTGGGGAGGTGGGATGAGAGGGAGATAAAACTAAAATTTTTGCTGCTTTTAAAAAAAATGTTATTTTGTTTCAGGTGATAGATAATTCAGTAAACAGGCACTGGGTTCTCTTAACAACTGTCTACATGATCTTTGGAAGAAATTACACTAGTTAAATTTCATGTCAGGAAATGTGGAAGAAATTCAGATGAAAATTAGCCTGTAAATAACCTCATATACTCTCAAAGGAAGCAATTACCCCCCAGAACACACTTTCGGTGACTACTAGGGTGAACACGATCTCGATCAGCTTGTTGACAGACTGATTCATTACAAACTCACCTTTCTGAGAAAATGGTCGCAAGATTCCACGGTGAATCGCTTGTGCTCAGAAACTATTTGGGTTTCTTATGCAGATGGTTGCCCAGCATGTGACCCTAAAACAAACTGCCCCTTCTTCCAGAAGGGAAACTGCCCTGAAAGAGATTGCCCATTTACTCATCCACTCTCTAAACCACTGTACACCAATTGAAACTTCCAGGGCATGACTTTTCCCGGAGCTGTCCTCTTAATTTTAGCTGTCCAGAAAAAGACAGGGCATCCAAGGTTTCCCATCCTCTCCTCTGCAGTCCCACAGAAACTGCTGTCATTGTGTTACTTTCTGCTGGCTAGGCAGGTATGAGGCTTCCACTGAGGGGGATGTTAAAACAGCCACATGGGTCAGCGGGCAGATGGAGAAAAGGACTGGGGATAGCGAAACAGAGCATGCTTTTTAAAAAGACAGCATACCATGGGGTCACACATGTTGTGCTGGGTGATCTGACACTGCAACACTGACATTTGTTGGTAGAATTTAAAAGCTAGACGTTTTTCTATTATAACAGCTATTTTGGCTAGTTCAGTGCTTCCAGATTATGTTATGTTATAGGGTACTCTGATGTATTATTTAAACATCTTAACTAAAACTTCCTTTGATGACCTGACAAAGATATAGAAACTTTAAAACAAGCCAATCGATCCCATATTTATCAGATAATTTATCAGAATTATGAGTTCTTTGCTGAATCATTTAAGTGAAACTACAAAAATCGGGAAGTGAGGAAGAAATATAGGAAAAGAAAAAGTTGCAAATACAAGGAAATTGTTGGATAAACAGTCTTATATTCTACTCAGTAAACGCGGTCCTTCAACTCTAAGGGAACAGTAACTCTCAGAGGCTCTGGAAAGTACAAGTCTCCTTGGCAATGGTTAGATTTGTGATCAGACCACCAATCCTTCAGTACAACCTCACTTATGCTATATTCCAATGCCAGAATTAGAAACCCAATTTCCAGTACCCCTCTTCCATACTCTAGGGCCTCTATCTGAGATATCATGGTTTTAGGAACACAACTATGTAACCTCAGTGACAACAATTCTTTACAAGCAAGGCCCATCCTTTATCTGCTACAGTTTTTCAAACAGGTAGATTCAATAATATTCTCTCAGACCTGGGTAACTCGCGGGCTGCTTTCATGCATAGGTGGAGAAGCATCCAACCAGCGTCAAGTGTCTAAAGCCCAAGAGAACTGACATTTGACTGATTAAATTCCCACATTTTCACCCTTCATAGGAAGCACTGAATCCAAGACTATCACACTGAAAACCCCCAGGAAGTGGCATTTACAGCATAATATATATGAATGGCACTACTGAGAATCGTACAGTGCATAACCTACAAGGCCAACACCCAAAGCCTGCTTGAAGGCATTTAAGACACAAAAATTTTTTCACAGGAAGACAACAACCATCATCACCCATCAATTCCTTTTTCCCTGTATCGGTCAGCGTTCAACCAGAGAAACAGAACCAGCAGGAGCTATATATTAAGAGATTTGTTGAAAGGAATTGACTCACATGATTGTGGCGACTGGCGAGGCAACTCTGAAATCTGGAGGGCAGGTCCTCAGGAAGGACAGGCTGGAAACTCTCAAGCACAAACAGAAGCCGTTGTTCACAGGTAGAATTTCTTCTTCTTCAGGGAAGCGTCAGTTCTGCTCTAAGACCTTTTACCTGATTCAATCAGGCCTCAGTTCTGCTCTTAAGACATTTCACCTGATTCAATCAGGCCTACCCAGTCCTTGATAATCTTCCTTATTTAAATTCAACTAATTATGGGCTTCAATCACATCTACAAAATACTTTCACAGCAATACCTTGATTAATTATTTGATTACATAACTACAGACTGGACTGTAGCATACTCAAGGTGACACATAAAACTGACCATCAGAGTCCTCTACCAAAAAAACAAAAAAAGGTAAAAATGTGTACTGATTTAGTTTTCTGATTAATAGTGAAGAACAAAGCTAAGTGATGGGGAACAAGACTCAGTCACACCCTGTGATGTTTAATTTTATGTGTCAACTTGACTGGGCCATGGAATGTCTAGATATTTGGTTAAAGATTATTTTTGGTAGGTCTATGAGCATGTTTCTTGAAGAGATTACCATTTGAATTGGTTATCTGAGTAAAGCAGATGGCCCTCATCAATGTAGCGCCTGAATAGAACAAAAAGTCAGAGGAAGGGTGAATTCACTCTCTGCCTGACTGTTAAGCTGAGAAATTGATCTTCCCCTATCCTCAGTGCTCCTGGGTCTCAAGCCTTCATAGTCCTACTGGAATCTACCCAACAGCTCTCTAGCTCTCAGGCCCTGAAACTAAACTACACCGCCAACTTTTCTGAGTCTCCAGCTTACAGATGTCAGTTCATGGGACTTCTAAACCTTCATAATAATGGTGCCCAACGCATTATAATAAATCTCTTTCCAGGTAAGTAGGTAAATAGATATCTATCTAGCTCTCTGTATCTCCTGTTGGTTCTATTTTTCTGGGGAATCCTGACTAATACACACCCCACAGAGTAGGAGTAAGCTAGGTCCTTATTCAGAAATAGGAAACAGACATAAAGGAAAAGAGTGAGAATGTAGCTAAAAGATGAAAAGACTCAAAACCAAAAGTGGATTTACCACCTATGGTCAGGCCACTCAAGATGGCTCTTCTCTTGTTCTTTGTACATCCCCTGCTCAACCAGTCCCTGCTCCACCTACACCCTATTCACATGAACTTGCTTGGCCCCTGCCCCAGCTAGCGATTATTCTAATCCTTAGGCCAGAAAGGCTCCACCTGCTAGTTTATTAAAGGGAAACATTTGCCCTCATCATGGTCCTAAACCTGAGGGCTATGAGGGACATGCCCCAGCTGTTGGTTTCCCTTGTGACTGGTGAGCTAACCTGACATCAACTCCCCCTATAAATGGCAGACTCTTTCTCCCCCCAACGGGGAAGTTTGTTGCCTTGTCCTGTCAGCCTTCTGCTGTACACAGTGAGGTGTCTCTCCAGGACCTTTTGCTTCAGACATGTAAGATCTCCTATCCAATAAACCATCGATGTCTTTGTCACTGTCTCTGTGCTCTTTCTTTGGTCTCGAGGCTGTGCAGTTATAAAGCTTGCAGGCCCGCGGGGTGCAGCCCAGCACCACTATATCTGATAAAGCAGGAAAACAATGTTTTAACATATTTGTGTGATTTTGTTTCCTTAATTCCTTTTTATTCCATGGTCCTCCAAATGAGAAATTCAGAAGAAAAGCAATCTGCCAGGAACAGTTTCCTCTCATCTACTTCCCAAATTCCGAAGTTAGTTAAAATTTGTTTTAAGGATACTAAAGAAAAGGGCAGAAGAGGTAGAGAGAAAGGAGTGACAAAGAAGTTAAAACCTTGGTAGGACCATGGCTAACAGCCCAAACCCAAGTTCAAAGTCAAGAAGGGGAGGAATGATAAATAGTTCAGAAGATCTAAAAGTAGAAAGACCTGCATCAGATCTATCCACAAAAAATCCCTAATTTTTCTGCATCTGACATGGGAAGGATCAGAAGAAACACCTGAATAACAGGACAGACCACCCCATAGCCTGCTGTAGAGGAGCACAACATTCTCAGTGAAGAGGAGATTTCATTTGGTTAGATAAATTAATGATTTTTATGAAAAATGGCTTTTGCCTCGTGGACTGCTTTGTTATTTGTTGCCCTGGGACTAATTTAACCTCAAAATTTCTCAGATCAGTGTCCCTGCTACCAACAGTTCCCACAGAACATCTATGGCTGATGTCTTCACCACCTCATTCTATAACTAAAAAACTGTGTTCACCATTGACTACCCTAATCGCCAAAGTCTGATCCTGGGACTTCTCATTAGATGCCCTAATCACTCCATTCTGTATTTCCATGGTTTAAACCTCACAAAATGGCAGTATTATGGATTTTCAGTAAGGTAAATTTATGCCACTTTTTTGTTCCAGAGAAAGCAGCAGGTACAAGAAATCTCAGATTGCTTGTGCTGTCAGTAAGATGCAGGTGTCAGAGTCGTAAAGGCCTGACAACACATAGACCTTGGAGTTTGAACTATAATTTGATGACATGTTGCTGCCATACCTTACCCTGTTCATTTTCTAGCTGATGCACTGACTTAACAAGAGCTGTTATATCCTGGTCCAAGTTTGCCTCACTAGGAACTCACTACCAAGGAAACCCAACCTTGTTGAAACTCTCATTTCCTCACCACTAATGGCAGATTTGGATTGCCTGTGGGGTTGCAGCTGATGTGTACCCTCTGCCTCACTCAAGCATATTGTTAGTCCATAGCCCTGAGTGCAGAAATAATTGACAACCTGCTCCATCTCCTTCTGTATATGCCTGCAGGGCATAGTCATCCACATTAAACAACTGCTAGGTGACTGCTTCAAATATTGCAGGCTTCTACTGAAGCCTGCTCAAGGGCAAGAACTTTCTGGAGGAGGAAAAGGAAATCTTTATAGTGATGTTCAAGTTGCTGGTTGCATCACTGATTAGAACTACAGAAAGAAGGAATATTCTAAAATCAGAAGGCAAACCTGTCTAAATCCATTGGACATAGACAAGAGATAAATTGGGGCTATGCACATCCCATCAATACATGTTGAATAGCCTTTCATCCATGTAGTGTAGATATATGGTGTTTCTTTTGAATGGATTCATATATAAAGAGAACCAGATGATAGACCAAAATTGACCTTTCCAACTGAATTTAAGTATTTTCCCTTTACAAGTTTTCTCAAAATTGTAGAAATATTTTGCCAGGGATATAACATTCTTTTATTTATTATCGGTCCCTATTCTGGTTATCTGTTAGTATATAACAAACCATCCCAATACTCAGGTGATAAAAAAGATTTATCAGTGAAGATAAACCTTCCCAGGAGCCTCTAGTGAACATCCTCTTATATTTCACAGGCCAAAACTAGGACAGACACCCACCCAAAACCAGGGCCAGACTCAATTTTTACCCAATTCAAGAGGCCTCTATATACAATATCTTAAACAAGATTTTGTTAGCAATAAAAAAGAGAGACTGACTTTTATAGGCAATAAACAGTATCTTTACAGTGAGTTTTCTGAATATATTTGTATTAGGGAATGATACTTTTTATCATAGTTTACAATGAAGGCAGTGGTCTATATAAATAAGACCCTAAATGGCCCAGTTTCACCAGTGCTTGTGCTATCTCTGAGTGTGCTATCCCTTGATTTGACTAAGCTATAAGTTGCCAACTTTCTTTACAGGAGGCATTTATTTGGCAGACTTCTAAACGCTACATATGTATAAGTTCTGAGAGGGCTTTAATTAATTTTTCCCCATGATAGCTACAAGCTGGAAAATGAAGGTAATCCACCAATACGATACCCATAGCCCTCCAGACTGGCAAACCTTTGGCCTTTATGTCCTTAGGAATTCTATTGCTGCTTCCGCCTACCCTTAACATATGAAATTGGGATCCAGTGTTCCCTGGCTTGTGTAGAATCTATCAGAGAGGCTCACATATGGCATAATTACCACCGGACAGAACGATCACACGCTTAAAATTACCAAGTCATATGACGTCCGTCCACGGCCAATCCCCACATCTGTGAGTTAGTTCCCAATGAGACAATGAAGGCAAATTTGGTAGCTAAGAAAGAGATCTCCGGGCTACTTTTGAAGAATGATTTATTCAGTAAATTCAAAGTAACAGCTTTGGTAAATATCCTTAACTCTCATCTCCTGGGACACACTTTCTTTAGGATTGTTAAAGCTGGTTGAAAATCTAAGGTTTTTATAACTGGCTTAAATGCTCAACTAGGATTTTCAAACCCTCCACTATTTTAGGGTTCCTGGAAAATAATTGGTATTCTTCTCAGTGAATTCCATATTAAAGAGAACTTCATATCGCTACCTTCCTCTGTTGACTTGAATTAGAATTGGAAAGTATTGAAGTGCCCTGTTTACTGATGACTCATTTTTTCACCCAGCAAGCATGTCTTCACCATCAACTATGTGCAGAGAACTTGCTCAGCATCCAGACAGATTACGGTCTCTCCGCTCACACAGTAGGGAATCAAATACAGTCTGAAGAATGTAAAAAAAACAAAAACATTTTAAGGGAGAGAAAGGTCAGTTGAAAAAAAAAAAAAAAAAGGGTTTCCCTGGTGGCGCAGTGGTTGAGAGTTTGCCTGCCAATGCAGGGGACACGGTCTCATGCCCCAGTCCGGGAAGATCCCACAGGCCGCGGAGCAGCTGGGCCCGTGAGCCATGGCCACTGAGCCTGCGCGTCCGGAGCCTGTGCTCTGCAACAGGAGAGGCCACAGCAGTGAGAGGCCTGCGTACCGCAAAAAAAA
>RJWK010042710.1:0-19054 GCA_004363435.1 Platanista minor
TAGGTCCATCCACCTCACTACAAATAACTCAGTTTCGTTTCTGTTTATGGCTAACTAATATTCCATTATACATATGTGCCACATAATCTTTATCCATTCATCTGTCAATGGACACTTGGGTTGTTTCCATGTCCTGGCTATCGTAAACAGAGCTTCAGTGAACATTGTGGTACGTGACTCTTTTTGAATTATGATTTTCTCAGGGTATATGCCCAGTAGTGGGATTGCTGGGTCGTATGGTAGTTCTATTTTTAGTTTCTTAAGGAACCTCCACACTGTTCTCCATAGTGGCTGTATCAATTTACATTCCCACCAACAGTGCAAGAGGGTTCCCTTTTCTTCACACCCTCTCCAGCATTTATTGCTTGCAGATTTTTTGATGATGGCCATTCTGACCAGTGTGAGATGATACCTCAGTGTAGTTTTGATTTGCACTTCTAAAATGATTAATGATGTTGAGCATCCTTTCATGTGTTTGTTTGCAATCTGTATATCTTCTTTGGAGAAATGTCTATTTAGGACTTCTGCCCATTTTTGGATTGGGTTGTTTATTTTTTTGATATTGAGCTGCATGAACCGCTTGTAAATTTTGGAAATTAATCCTTTGTCAGTTACTTCATTTGCAAATATTTTCTCCCATTCTGAGGGTTGTCTTTTCGTCTTCTTTATGATTTCCTTTGCTGTGCAAAAGCTTTTACGTTTCATTAGGTCCCATTTGTTTATCTTTGTTTTTATTTCCATTCCTCTAGGAGGTGGGTCAAAAAGGATCTTGCTGTGATTTATGTCATAGAGTGCTCTGCCTATGTTTTCCTCTAAGAGTTTCATGGTGTCTGGCCTTACATTTAGGTCTTTAATCCATTTTGAGTTTATTATTGTGTATGGTGATAGGAAGTGTTCTAATTTCATTCTTTTACATGTACCTGTCCAGTTTTCCCAGCACCACTTATTGAAGAGACTGTCTTTTCTCCATTGTATATCCTTGCCTCCTTTATCAAAGATAAGGTGACCATATGTGCATGGGTTTATCTCTGGGCTTTCTATCCTATTCCATTGATCTGCATTTCTGTCTATGTGCCAGTATCACACTGTCTTGATTACTGTAGCTTTGTAGTACAGTCTGGAGTCAGGGAGCCTGATTCCTCCATCTCCGTTTTTCTTTCTCAAGATTGCTTGGGCTATTCGGGGTCTTTTGTGTTTCCTTACAAATTGTGAAATTTTTTGTTCTAGTTCTGTGAAAAATGCCATTGGTAGTTTGATAGGGATTTCATTGAATCTGTAGATTGCTTTGGGTAGTATAGTCATTTTCACAGTGTTGATTCTTCCAATCTAAGAACATGGTATATCTCTCCATCTCTTTGTATCATCTTTAATTTCTTTCATCAGTGTCTTATAATTTTCTGCATACAGTTCTTTTGTCTCCTTAGGCTTATTCCTAGGTGTTTTATTCTTTTGGTTGCAGTGGTGAATGGGAGTGTTTCCTTAATTTCTCTTTCAGATTTTTCATCATTAGTGTATAGGAATGCCAGAGATTTCTGTGCATTAATCTTGTATCCTGCTACTTTACCAAATTTGTTGATTAGTTCTAGTAGTTTTCTGGTAGCATCTTTAGGATTCTCTATGTGTAGTATCACGTCATCTGCAAACAGTGACAGTTTTACTTCTTCTTTTCCGATTTGGATTCCTTTCACTTCTTTTTGTTCTCTGATTGCTGTGCTAAAACTTCCAAAATTATGTTGAAGAATAGTGGTGAGTGTGGACAACCTTGTCTTGTGCCTGATGTTGGAGGAAATGGTTTCAGTTTTTCACCATTGAGAACGATGTTGGCTGTGGGTTTGTCATATATGGCCTTTATTATGTTGAGGTAAGTTCCCTCTATGCCTACTTTCTGGAGGGTTTTTATCATAAATGGGTGTTGAATTTTGTCGAAAGCTTTTTCTGCATCTATTGAGATGATCATATGGTTTTTATTCTTCAGTTTGTTAATATGGTGTGTCACATTGATTGATTTGCATATATTGAAGAGTACTTGCATTTCTGGCATAAGCCCCACTTGATCATGGTGTATGATCCTTTTAATGTGCTGTTGGATTCTGTTTGCTAGTACTTTGTTGAGGATTTTTGCATCTGTGTTCATCAGTGATATTGGCCTGTAGTTTTCTTTTATTGTGGCATCTTTGTCTGGTTTTGGTATCAGGGTGGTGGTGGACTTGTAGAATGAGTTTGGGAGTATTCCTCCCTCTATTATATTTTGGAAGAGTTTGAGAAAGATAGGTGTTAGCTCTTCTCTAAATGTTTGATAGAATTCACCTGTGAAGCCGTCTGGTCCTGGGCTTTTGTTTGCTAGAAGATTTAAATCCACAGTTTCAATTTCAGTGCTTGTGATTGGTGTGTTTATATTTTCTATTTCTCCCTGGTTCAGTCTCGGAAGGTTGTGCTTTTCTAAGAATTTGTCCATTTCTTCCAGGTTGTCTGTTTTATTGGCATATAGTTGCTTGTAGTAATCTCTCATGATCTTTTGTATTTCTGCAGTGTCAGTTGTTACCTCTCCTTTTTCATTTCTAATTCTATTGATTTGAGTCTTTTCCCTTTATTTCTTGATGAGTCTGGCCAATGGTTTATCAATTTGCTTTATCTTCTCAGAAAACCAGCTTTTAGTTTTTCCTCAGTGTCTCTTGATGTCCAATCACAGAGTGGTGCCAATAATGTCCTTTCATTGTAATCAGCTTGCTAAAAATGCTATTTACTACTGTGTAGTAAGATGTTGAGGGTAATGCAAAAATGTAAATAGCACAACACCTTTGCCCTCAATGAACCTCAAATTGAATTAAGGTTACAAAATACACTAAATGAAATAATAGCACTAGTGCTGTCACAATGAAATGCTATATCATTGCTAAACTAGTGACATAAACCATTGTTTTATGAGTTGAGGGATTGAAGGTTGACCTATACAGTGTGGGACAGTAGAAAGATCCTAAGACAGTGGAACACTGCTGGAAATGTGACAATGTAGAGAACGTTATATTTGCTGGATCTCGTCTAAGATTACTTATGTGGTTGAAATACCTTGATAAGCCAGCCATTTAGCTTGGGGAGTTGGAGGGAGAGTTAAAAATCCCAGCTCTGCCATGAACTAATTTGTGACTCTGTCCAAATTAATTGTTCTTTGCTGACATCGTTCATGGCTAAGAAGGTATTAATATTAAGATATTAATATTAATTATTATCTATTATAATAGAGATAGGTATTATTATGTATATATATATCTCTATATATATTATTATAGAGAGATAGGTATTAATATCTATGTCTCTATCCATTCAGTAGCTCTTTGAGTGACTGTGACATGCCAGGCACTATAAAAAGAAGTGAGCTATCAACACATGCAAAGCATGGTGCTATACCTGCCGTGTGATGGGTTTGGTGGAGACAGTGGGGTTGTGCAGGTTTTAAATTGGGGGAGAAAAGCGAAGTTGATGTTAAACTATTGATATATAATGTTTACTTTGATTCATGGAATTATTTGCATAGTTATAGACTAAAAATATTTTAAAACTACATGTTGGACTAAATATCTTTCTCTCCCATCATACACTGTAAATCCTAACGTTGCTTTCTTTTTTCTCTCCCTCTTCTCTCTTTTCTCTCAGACCTTTGTCTGGAATTGGAGAAATAGGTGGTGCTGCTAGATATAATAGCTTTGTTTTCATTCATAAGCTTTGCTCTTCTCTTCTTAAAACACACTTGGTATAAGTGTAGCTTTATAGGATGGCTGCTTACTGCTCTGTGTGCTGCTATACTCTTGACTCAGTATATGACCTCGGGGGTGTATGTCTCTCTATGTGTCAAGGTCTCCACCTGTAAAGTAGGCTAATAATACGGACTAGTACATAAAGCCCTCAGAGAGCTTCACAAAAGACACAAAGTCATGTTATTACATGCTCATGAAGCCTATTGCTCATAGTCCTATTGCCCTGTAGATATTTATGGAATTTTCTTCTCTCAGTAACCTTTTGTACTTTATCAGTTTGATCTTTGTGAGAAATCTGCCTTGTGTTATGGAAGGGATTGCGTGCAGCAGAAAGAAGAACACTTACATCTCTAGGAAGCAGGAGGGGAGCGTGGGGAATGTGGGAGGGGTAAGGAAGTCACGGGCCCTCTGAGGACACATTATCTCTAATATGGTAAAAAGAAAAAAGCCTAACATCCTGTGGGGCCCAAAACGACCTACGCACACCCATCAGACCAAACATTTGAATGTTTAGAAAGAGACTACAGATCAATCGTTTTTATTTTGACCTGTTTAGAGCAGATCAAATAGCTTGCCTTAAGTGTATGCCAGATTTCTGTGAGAATCAAGGACCTAGCTCATTCTGGGGTGCCTTCACGCCAAAGAAGCCCAAATCTGAAAAGCTCAAGATATTTAAGTTCTAGACACGTGGAAGAATTCTGTATAACAGGAAAAGAACTGAAATGAGAGAAGATAGAACAGAACCCTGTTATGACATTGCCCATCACAGAATCAGATATGACACACCCTCAGAGAGAAAATGTTCATCGAATTAAAGGCCTGACAAAATACAGATGTTAGTGGTGGCTCCACACCCATCCTACTCTGTCCTCAATGTAGAAAGTGTGCCTGATATTCCTGCAACACTGAACAGGGATGCCAATCTTCTTTTTCTTCCTTCCTCTTGTACTTAGCTGCTCCTCTAAGTAACTTGGGGAAGATATTTGAAGAATATCACTTTGAAGGATGCCAAATTATCAGCCAGATGCAACCTGGCAGGATTCGTTGTTCTGAAGTTGGAGACCCTCAGCACCGTGGGAACAAGAGTGTGAGGGAAGGAGGTGACCATTCCTTCCCCGTCCACCTGATGGAGATCCTCGAGGGTGGAGCTGGGTTCCATTCCTCCCATGAATCCCCAGCTTCTGGCACCATTAAGATGCTTAATACATGGGAATCAAGTGAGTGCAAGTTTGACTCACAGAGAAGGCATAAAACCAGGACAAATAAAAGAGAAGGTGTAGCAAGTCGGCATGCACCACAAATGAGAGGATCTGGTCTTCAAGCAATCGAGACGTCGATCTTTATGAAATATCACAGTCTCATAAAAAAAAATGCCATCTTGATTATTGTCTCATGAGGTTGCTGTCCCTTATCAGGAGGAAATAGGAGAGAAGGGCCATGTCAGTGAAAAAAAAAATTGTTTGATTTAATTTTATTTTTAATGCCATATTGATCAATTGATTGATAGATATCCCCATTCCCAGAGAGTACCAAAGCAATATGACATGATGGAAAAAGCACAAGCCTACACAGGAGTCACTGGGTCTCTCGGGCTCTGCCCCCTTTTTTGTAAAACAAGAGGTAGGATGAGTTCCATTTCTCAAATTCTTTGTTTCCACCTAAGGTTGGTTAAAATTTAATAATTTGTTTCATCATAATTTTTATAATTATTTTCATTAACATATAGAGGGTGGCTATCACACTTGAAGCATCTTCTTTTTAAATCTCAGATGCGTTTTTCCACATGCACAGGGCTATAATGATAAATATAGGAGCAGCAAGTTTAAAGTAAAGGATCATTATCAACATCTGCATTTCTAATTTATACTCTTCTCCGATATAAAATTTCACACATTAAACGTTAAATTATGTTTCCACATTTAAGCCAGAGAAAAAACTTATTTTTCAACAGAGTCTTATGAACATTTTCAATCATACAGAAGAGTAGAAAGAATTCAGATTTTGTTTCTGAATAACTGGTCGTCTAGCATCTTAAAGAATGAGACTGAAATACTAAGGGCACAATTTTTATCTTGGCTTTAAAAGTGTATCTAGCTGAGGGGGGCTCCTTCAAGATGGCAGAGGAGTAAGACATGGAGATCACCCTCCTCCCCACAAATACACCAAAACTACATCTACATGTGGAACAACTCCTACAGAACACCTACTGAATGCTGGCAGAAGACCTCAGATTTTTCAAAAGGCAAGAAACTCCCCACGTACCTGGGTAGGGCAAAAGAGAAAAAAAACAGAGACAGAAGGACAGGGATGGGACCTGCACTAGTGGGAGGGAGCTGTGAAGGACGAAAAGTTTCCACACACTAGAAGCCCCTTTGTGGGCGGAGACTGCGGGTGGCAGAGGGGGGAGCTTTGGAGCTACGGAGGAGAGCACAGCAACAGGGGTACAGAGGGCAAAGTGGAGAGATTCCCACACAGAGGATTGGTGCCAACCAGCGCTCACCAGCCTGAGAGGCTTGTCTGCTCACCTGCCGGGGCAGGTGGGGGCTGGGAGCTGAGGCTCCAGCTTTGGAGGTCAGATCCCAGGGAGAGGACTGGGGTTGGCTGCGTGAACACAGCCTGAAGTGGGCTAGTGCGCCACAGCTAGTCGGGAGGGAGTCCGGGAAAAAGTCTGAACCTGCCTAAGAGGCAAGAGACCATTGTTTTGGGGTGCGCAAGGAGAGGGGATTCAGAGCACCACCTAAATGAGCTCCAGAGACGGGCACGAGCTGCGGCTATCAGCATGGACACCGGAGACAGGCATGAGACGCTAAGGCTGATGCTGCAGCCACCAAAAAGCCTGCGTGCAAGCACAGGTCACTATCCACACCTCCCCTTCCGGGAGCCTGTGCAGCCCACCACTGCCAGGGTCCCTTGATGCAGGGACAACTTCCCCAGGAGAACACACGGAGCACCTCAGGCTGGTGCAATGTCACGCTGGCCTCTGCCGCTACAGGCTCGCCCCGCATCCGTACTCCACCCACCCCCCGGCCTGAGGGAGCCAGAGCCCCCTAATCAGCTGCTACTTTAACCCTGTCCTGTCTGAGTGAAGAACAGACACCCTTAGGTGAACTACATGCAGAGGCGGGGCCAAATCCAAAGCTGAACACCAGGAGCTCTGTGAACAAAGGAGAGAAAGGGAAATCTCTCCCAGAAGCCTCAGGAGCAGCCGATTAAATCTCCACAATCAACTTGTACTCTGTATCTGTGGAATACCTGAATAGACAAAGAATCAACCCAAAATTGAGGCAGTCGACTTTGGGAGCAACTGTAGACTTGGGATTTACTTTCTGCATCTAATTTGTTTCTGGTTTTTTGTTAATCTTAGTTTAGTATATAGAGCTTATTATCACTGGTAGATTTATTTAGTGAGTTGGTTGCTCTCTTATTTTATTTATATATATATATATATATATATATTCTTTTTGTTCCTTTTTTTCTCTTTGTGAGTGTGTACGTGTGTGCCTCCTTGTGTGATTTTGTCTTTATAGATTTGCTTTTGCCATTTGTCCTAGGGTTGTGACTGTCTGCTTTGTTGTTTTTGCTTTTTATTTAGTATAATTTTTAGCACTTGTTACCATTGGTGGATTTGTTTTTTGGTTTGGTTGCTCTCTCCTTTCTTTCTCTCTTTTCTTTATTACTTTTTTATTTTTTCATTTTTAATATTTTTTTTCTATATTAATAACTTTATTTTATTTTATTCTTTCTTCCTTTCTTCCTCCCTCCCTCCCTCACTTTCTCTCTCCACCCCCCCCCCCCAACTTTTCTTCTGAGCCATGTGGCTGACAGGGTCTTGGTGCTCCGGCCAGGTGCCAGGCCTGAGCCTCTGAGGTAGGAGAGCTGAGTTCAGGACATTGGTCCACCAGAGACCTCCCGGCTCCACATAATATCAAATGGTGAAAGTTATCCCAGAGATCTACATCTCAATGCTAAGACCCACCTCCACTCAGTGACCAGCAAGCTACAGTGCTGGACACCCTATGCCAAACAACTAGCAAGAAAGGAACACAAACCCACGCATTAGCAGAGAGACTGCCTAAAATCATAAGTTCACAGACACCCCAAAACACACCACTGGACGTGGCCCTGCCCACCAGAAAGTAAAGATCCAGCCTCATCCACCAGAACACAGGCACCAGTCCCCTCCACCAGGAAGCCTACACAACCCACTGAAAGAAACTTAGCCACTGGTGGCAGACACCAAAAACACCAGGAACTATGAACCTGAAGCGTGCGAAATGGAGACCCCAAACACAGTAAGTTAAGTAAAATGAGAAGACAGAGAAATATGTAGCACATGAAGGAGCAAGGTAAAAACCCACCAGACCAAAGAAATGAAGAGGAAATAGGCAGTCTACCTGAAAAAGAATTCAGAATAATGATAGTAAAGATGATCCAAAATCTTGGAAATAGAATGGAGAAACTATAAGAAATGTTTAACAAGGACCTAGAAGAACTAAAGAGCAAACAAACAATGATGAACAACACAATAAATGAAATTAAAAATTCTCTTGAAGGAATCAATGGCAGAATAACTGAGGCAGAAGAATGGATAAGTGATCTGGAAGATAAAATAGTGGAAATAACTACTGCAGAGCAGGATAAAGAAAAAAGAATGGAAAGAACTGAAGACCATCTCAGAGACCTCTGGAACAACATTAAACACACCAGCATTCGAATTATCAGGGTCCCAGAAGAAGAAGAGAAAAAAAAAAGGGACTGAGAAAATATTTGAAGAGATTATAGTTGAAAACTTCCCAAATATGGGTAAGAAAGTAATCAGTCAAGTCCAGGAAATGCAGAGAGTCCCACACAGGATAAATCCAAAGAGAAACATGCCAAGACACATATTAATCAAACTATCAAAAATTAAAATACAAAGAAAAAATATTAAAAGCAGCAAGGGAAAGACAACAAATAACACACAAGGGAATCCCCATAAGGTTAACAACTGATCTTTCAGCAGGAACTCTGCAAGCCAGAAGGGAGTGGCGGAATATATTTAAAGCAATGAAAGGGAAGAACCTACAACCAAGGTTACTCTACCCAACAAAGATTTCATTCAGATTCAACGGAGAAATTAAAATGTTTACAGACAAGCAAAAGCTAAGAGAATTCAGCACCACCAAACCAGCTCTACAACAAATGCTAAAGGAACTCCTTTAGGCAGGAAACACAAGAGGAGGAAAAGACTTACAATAACAAACCCAAAGACCCATATATATGCTGTCTACAAGAAACCCACTTCAGATCTAGGGACACATACAGACTGAAAGTGAGGGGATGAAAAAGATATTCCATGCAAATGGAAATCAAAAGAAAGCTGGAGTAGCATTCCCCTACCAGACAAAATAGACTTTAAAATAAAGACTATTGTAAGAGGCAGAGAAGGACACTACAGAATGATTAAGGGATCAACCCAAGAAGAAGATATAACAATTGTAAATATTTATGCACCCAACATAGGAGCACCTCAATACATAAGGCAAATGCTAACAGCCATAATAGGGGAAATTGACACTAACACAATCATACTAGGGGACTTTAACACCCCACTTTCACCAATGGACAGATCATCCAAAATGAATACAAATAAGGATACATTAAAATGATTTTTATTTTTATTTTTTTATTTTATCATTTTATTAAATAATACATTAAACAAGATGGACTTAATTGATATTTATATGACATTCCATCCTAAAACAACAGATTACACTTTCTTCTCATGTGCTCATGGAACATTCTCCAGGATAGATCATATCTTGGGTCACAAAACAAGCCTTGGTAAATTTAAGAAAATTGAAATCATATCAAGTGTCTTTTCTGACCACAACGCTATGAGACTAGATATCAATTACAGGAAAAAATCTGTAAAAAATACAAACATATGGAGGCTAAACAATACACTACTAAATAACCAAGAGATCACTGAAGAAATCAAAGAGGAAGTCAAAAACTACCTAGAAACAAATGACAATGAAAACACGATGACCCAAAACCTATGGGATGCAGCAAAAGCAGTTCTAAGAGGGGAGTTTATAGCAATCCAATCCTACCTCAAGAAACAAGAAACATCTCAAATAAACAACTTAAACTTACATCTAAAGCAATTAGAGAAAGAAGAGCAAAAAAACCCCAAAGTTAGCAGAAGGAAAGAAATCATAAAGATCAGATCAGAAATAAATGAAAAATAGATGAAGGAAACTATAGCAAACATCAATAAAACTAAAAGCTGGTTCCTTGAGAAGATAAACAAAATTGATAAACCATTAGCCAGAGTCATCAAGAAAACAAGGGAGAAGACTCAATAGAGTTAGAAATGAAAAAGGAGAAGTAATAACTGACACTGCAGAAATACAAAGGATCATGAGAGATCATTATAAGCAACTATTTGCCAATAAACAGACAACCTGGAAGAAATGGACAAATTCTTAGAAAAGCACAACCTTCTGAGACTGAACCAGGAAGAAATAGAAAATATAAACACACCAATCACAAGCACTGAAATTGAAACCATAATTTTAAATCTCCCAACAAACAAAAGCCCAGGACCAGATGGCTTCACAGGTGAATTCTATCGAACATTTAGAGAAGAGCTAACACCTATCCTCCTCAAATTCTTCCAAAATATAGTAGAGGGAGGAACACTCCCAAACTCATTCTATGAGGCCACCATCACCCTGATACCAAAACCAAAGATGTCACAAAGAAAGAAAACTAGAGGCCAATATCACTGATGAACATAGATGCAAAAATGCTCAACAAAATACTAGCAAACAGAATCCAACAGCACATTAAAAGGATCATACAGCATGATCAAGTGGGGTTTATCCCAGGAATGCAAGGATTCTTCAGTATATGCAAATCAATCAATGTGATAAACCATATTAACAAATTGAAGGAGAAAAACCATATGATCATCTCAATAGATGCAGAAAAAGCTTTTGACAAAATTGAACACCCATTTATGATAACCCTCCAGAAGGTAGGCATGGAGGGAACTTTCCTCAACATAATAAAGGCCATATATGACTAACCCACAGCCAACATCGTTGTCAGTGGTGAAAAACAAACCATTTCCACTAAGATGAGGCACAAGACAAGGTTGTCCACACTCACCACTATTCTTCAACATAGTTTTGGAAGTTTTAGCCACAGCAATCAGAGAACAAAAAGAAATAAAAGGAATCCAAATCGGAAAAGAAGAAGTAAGATCATAGGGAGACAAGATGGCGGAAGAGTAAGACGTGGAGATTACCTTCCTCCCCACAGATACACCAGAAATACATCTACACGTGGAACAACTCCCGCAGAAAACCTACTGAACGCTGGCAGAAGACCTCAGACCTCCCAAAAGGCAAGAAACTCCCCATGTACCTGGGTAGGGCAAACAAAAAAAAAGAAAACAGAGACAGAAAGATAGGGACGGGACCGGCACCAGTGGGAGGGATCTGTGAAGCGGGAAAGGTTTCCACACACTGAGAAGCCCCTGCGCAGGCGGAGACTGCGGGTGGCGGAGGGGGGACGCTTCGGAGCCGCGGAGGAGAGCACAGCAACAGGGGCGCGGAGGGCAAAGCGGGGAGATACCCGCACGGAGGATCGGCGCCGACCGGCACTCACCAGCCCCAGAGGCTTGTCTGCTGCCCCGCCGGTGCGGGCGGGGCTGGGAGCTGAGGATCAGGCTTCGGTCGGAGCACAGGGAGAGGACTGGGGTTGGCGGCGTGAACACAGCCTGCAGGGGGTTAGTGCACCACGGCTACCGGCAGGAAGTCCGGGAAAAATTCTGGACCTGCCGAGGAGGCAAGAGACTTTTTCTTCCCTCTTTGTTTCCTGGTGCACGAGGAGAGGGGATTGGGAGCGCTGCTTAAAGGAGCTCCAGAGACGGGCGTGAGCCGCGGCTACCAGCGCGGACCCGAGACGGGCCTGAGACGCTAAGGCTGCTGCTGCCACCACCAGGAAGCCTGTGTGCGAGCACAGGTCACTCTCCGCACCTCCCCTCCCGGAGCCTGTGCAGCCCGCCAACGCCAGGGTCCCGGGATCCAGGGACGGCTTCCCCGGGAGAACGCACAGCGCGCCTCAGGCTGGTGCAACGTCCCGCCGGCCTCTGCCGCCGCAGGCTCGCCCCGCACTCCATGCCCCTCCCTCCCCCCGGCCTGAGTGAGCCAGAGCCCCCGAGTCAGCTGCTCCTTTAACCCCGTCCTGTCTGAGAGAAGAACAGATGCCCTCCGGCGACCTACACGCAGAGGCGGGGCCAAATCCAAAGCTGAGCCCCGGGAGCTGTAAGAACGAAGAAGAGAAAGGGAAATCTCTCCCAGCAGCCTCAGGAGCAGCGGATTAAACCCCCACAATCAACTTGATGTACCCTGCATCTGTGGAATACATGAATAGACAACGAATCATCCCAAATTGAGGAGGTGGACTTTGAGAGCAAGATTTATTTTTTTTTCCCCCCTTTTCCTCTTTTTATGAGTGTGTATGTGTATTCTTCTGTGTGAGATTTTGTCTGTATAGCTTTGCTTTCACCATTTGTCCTAGGGTTCTATCTGTCTGGGGTTTTTTTGGTTTTTTTTTTTAACTTAAAAAAATTTTTTTTCTATCTTAATATTTTTTTATTTTAATAACCTTATTTTATTTATCTAACATTATTCTATTTTATCCTTCCTTTCTTCCTTCCTTCCTCCCTCCCTCTCTCTCTCTCTCTCTCTTTCTTTCTACTTTTTCTCCCTTTTATTCTGAGCCGTGTGGATGAAAGGCTCTTGGTGCTGCAGCCAGGAGTGAGTGCTGTGCCTCTGAGGTGGGAGAGCCAACTTCAGGACACCGGTCTACAAGAGACCTCCCAACCCCACATAATATCAAACAGCGAAAATCTCCCAGAGATCTCCATCTCAACACCAGCACCCAGCTTCACTCAAACACCAGCAAGCTACAGTGCTGGACACCCTATGCCAAACAACTAGCAAGATAGGAACACAACCCCACCCATTAGCAGAGAGGCCACCTAAAATCGTAATAAGGCCACACCCCAAGACACAGCACCTGACTTGGACCTGCCCACCAGAAAGACAAGATCCAGCCTCATCCATCAGAACACAGGCACTAGTTTGCTCCACCAGGAAGCCTACACAACCCACTGAACCAACTTTAGCCACTGGGGACAGACACCAAAAACAATGGGAACTACGAACCTGCAGCCTGCAAAAAGGAGATCCCAAACACAGTAAGATAAGCAAAATGAGAAGACAGAAAAACACACAGCAGATGAAGGAGCAAGATAAAAACCCACCAGACCTAACAAATGAAGAGGAAATAGGCAGTCTATCTGGAAAAGAATTCAGAATAATGATAGTAAAGATGATCCAAAACCTTGGAAATAGAACTAACAAGGACCTAGAAGAACTAAAGATGAAACAAGCAACAATGAACAACACAATAAATGAAATTAGAAATACTCTAGATGGGATCAGTAGCAGAATAACTGAGGCAGAAGAACGGATAAGTGACCTGGAAGATAAAATAGTGGAAATAACTACTGCAGAGCAGAATAAGGAAAAAAGAATGAAAAATACTGAGGACAGTCTCAGAGACCTCTGGGACAACATTAAATGCACCAACATTCGAATTATACGGGTTCCAGAAGAAGAGAAAAAGAAAGGGACTGAGAAAATATTTGAAGAGATTATAGTTGAAAACTTCCCTAATATGGGAAAGGAAATAGTTAATCAAGTCCAGGAAGCACAGAGAGTCCCATACAGGGTAAATCCAAGGAGAAACACGCCAAGGCACATACTAATCAAACTATCAAAAATTAAATACAAAGAAGACATATTAAAAGCAGCAAGGGAAAAACAACAAATAACACACAAGGCAATCCCCATAAGGTTAACATCTGATCTTTCAGCAGAAACTCTTCAAGCCAGAAGGGACTGGAAGTACATATTTAAAGTGATGAAGGAGAAACACCTGCAACCAAGATTACTCTAGCCAGCAAGGATCTCATTCAGATTTGATGGAGAAATTAAAACCTTTACTGACAAGCAAAAGCTGAGAGAGTTCCGTACCACCAAACCAGCTTTACAACAAATGCTAAAAGAACTTCTCTAGGCAAGAAACACAAGAGAAGGAAAAGAACTACAGTAACAACCCCAAAACAATTAAGAAAACGGGAATAGGAACATACATGTCAATAATCACCTTAAATGTAAACGGATTAAATGCTCCCACCAAAAGACACAGACTGGCTGAATGGATACAAAAACAAGACCCATATATATGCTGTCTACAAGAGACCCACTTCAGACCTAGAGACACATACAGACTGAAAGTAAAGGGATGGAAAAAGATATTCCATGCAAACAGAAACCAAAAGAAAGCAGGAGTAGCAATTCTCATAGCAGACAAAATAGACTTTTAAAACAAAGACTATTACAAGAGACAAAGAAGGGCACTACATAATGATCAAGGGGTCAACTCAAGAAGAAGATAAAACAATTGTAAATATTTATGCACCCAACACAGGAGCACCTCAATACATAAGGCAAATACTAACAGCCATAAAAGGGGAAATCGACAGTAACACATTCATAGTAGGGGACTTTAACACCCCACTTTTACCAATGGACAGATCATCCAGAATGAAAATAAATAAGGAAACACAAGCGTTAAATGATACATTACACAAGATGGACTTAATTGATATTTATAGGACATTCCATCCAAAAACAACAGAATACACATTTTTCTCAAGTGCTCATGGAACATTCTCTAGGATAGATCATGTCTTGGGTCACAAATCAAGCCTTGGTAAATTTAAGAAAATTGAAATCGTATCAAGTATCTTTTCTGACCATAACGCTATGAGACTAGATATCAATTACAGGAAGAGATCTGTAAAAAATACAAACACATAAAAACAAATGACAATGCAGACACAACGACCCATAACCTATGGGATGGAGCAAAAGCAGTTCTAAGAGGGAAGTTTATAGCAATACCATCCTACCTTAAGAAACAGGAAACATCTCAAATAAACAACCTAACCTTGCATCTAAAGCAATTAGAGAAAGAAGAACAAAAAAACCCCACAGTTAGCAGAAGGAAAGAAATAAAGATCAGATCAGAAATAAATGAAAAAGAAATGAAGGAAACGATAGCAAAGATCAATAAAAGTAAAAGCTGGTTCTTTGAGAAGATAAACAAAATTGATAAACCATTAGCCAGACTCATCAAGAAATAAAGGGAGAAGACTCAAATCAGTAGAATTAGAAATGAAGAAGGAGAGGTAACAACTGACACTGCAGAAATACAAAAGATCATGAGAGATTACTACAAGCAACTCTATGCCAATAAAATGGACAACCTGCAAGAAATGGACACATTCTTAGAAAGGCACAATCTGCCAAGACTGAATCAGGAAGAAATAGAAAATATGAACAGACCAATCACAAGCACTGAAATTGAAACTGTGATTAAAAATCTTCCAAGACACCAAAGCCCAGGACCAGATGGCTTCACAGGCGAATTCTATCAAACACTTAGAGAAGAGTTAACATCTATCCTTCTCAAACTCTTCCAAAATATAGCAGAGGGAGGAACACTCACAAATTCATTTTACGAGGCCACCATCACCGTGATACCAAAGCCAGACAAGGATGTCACAAAGAAAGAAAACTACAGGCCAATATCACTGATGAACATAGATGCAAAAGTCCTCAACAAAATACTAGCAAACAGAATCCAGCAGCACATTAAAAGGATCATACACCATGATCAAGTGGGGTTTATTCCAGGAATGCAAGGATTCTTCAATATACGCAAATCAATCAATGTGATAGACCATATTAACAAATTGAAGGAGAAAAACCATATGATCATCGCAATAGATGCAGAGAAAGCTTTCGACAAAACTCAACACCGATTTATGATAAAAACCCTGGAGAAAGTAGGCACAGAGGGAACTTTCCTCAACATAATAAAGGCCATATATGACGAACCCACAGCCAACATCATCCTCAATGGTGAAAAACTGAAAGCATTTCCACTAATATCAGGAACAAGACAAGGTTGCCCACTCTCACCACTCTTATTCAACATAGTCTTGGAAGTTTTAGCCACAGCAATCAGAGAAGAAAAGGAAATAAAAGGAATCCAAATCAGAAAAGAAGAAGTAAAGCTGTCACTGTTTGCAGATGACATGGTACTATACATAGAGAATCCTAAAGATGCTACCAGAAAACTACTAGAGCTAATCAATGAATTTGGTAAAGTAGCAGGATACAAGATTAATGCACAGAAATCTCTGGCATTCCTATACACTAATGATGAAAAATCTGAAAGTGAAATCAAGAAAACACTCCCATTTACCACTGCAACAAAAAGAATAAAATATATAGGAATAAACCTACCTAAGGAGACAAAAGACCTGTATGTAGAGAATTATAAGACACTGATGAAAGAAATGAAAGATAATACTAATAGGTGGACAGATATACCATGTTCTTGGATTGGAAGAATCAACATTGTGAAAATGACTCTACTACCCAAAGCAATCTACAGATTCAATGCAATCCCTATCAAACTACCACTGGCATTTTTCACAGAACTAGAGCAAAAAATTTCACAATTTGTATGGAAACACAAAAGACCCCGAATATCCAAAGCAATCTTGAGAACGAAAAACGGAGCTGGAGGAATCAGGCTCCCTGACTTCAGACTGTACTACAAAGCTACAGTAATCAAGACATTATGGTACTGGCACAAAAACAGAAATATAGATCAATGGAACAGGATAGGAAGCCCAGAGATAAACCCACACACATATGGTCACCTTATCTTTGATAAAGGAGGCCGGAATGTACAGTGGAGAAAGGACAGCCTCTTCAATAAGTGGTGCTGGGAAAATGGACAGGTACATGTAAAAGTATGAGACTAGAACACTCCCTAACACCATACACAAAAATAAGCTCAAAATGGATTAAAAACCTAAATATAAGGCCAGAAACTATTAAACTCTTAGAGGAAAACATAGGCAGAACGCTCTATGACATAAATCGCAGCAAGATTCTTTCTGACCCATCTCCTAGAGAAATGGAAATAAAAACAAAAATAAACAAATGGGACCTAATGAAACTTCAAAGCTTTTGCACAGCAAAGGAAACCATAAACAAGACCAAAAGGCAACCCTCAGAATGGGAGAAAATATTTGCAAATGAAGCAACTGACAAAGGATTAATCTCCAGAATTTACAAGCAGCTCATGCTGCTCAATAACAAATAAACAAACAACCCAATCCAAAAATGGGCAGCAAACCTAAATAGACATTTCTCCAAAGAAGATTTACAGACTGCAAACAAACACATGAAAGAATGTGCAACATCATTAATCATTAGAGAAATGCAAATCAAAACTACAATGAGATATCATCTCACACCAGTCAGAATGGCCATCATCAAAAAATCTAGAAACAATAAATGCTAGAGAGGGTGTGGAGAAAAGGGAACACTCTTGCACTGCTGTTGAGAATGTGAATTGGTACAGCCACTGTGGAGAACAGTATGGAGGTTCCTTAAAAAACTACAAATAAAACTACCATATGACCCAGCAGTCCCACTACTGGGCATATACCCTGAGAAAACCATAATTCAAAAAGAGTCATGTACCACAATGTTCATTGCAGCTCTATTTACAATAGCCAGGAGATGGAAACAACCTAAGTGTCCCTCATCGGATGAATGGATAAAGAAGATGTGGCACATATATACAATGGAATATTACTCAGCCATAAAAAGAAACGGAATTGAGTTATTTGTAGTAGGTGGATGGACCTAAAGACTGTCATACAGAGTGAGTAAGTCAGAAAGAGAAAAACAAATACCAGTTGTTAACACATATATATGGACTCTAAAAAAAAAAAAGGTTCTGAAGTACCTAGGCGTAGGACAGGAATAAAGACGCAGACACAGAGAATGGACTTGAGGACACGGGGAGGGGGAAGGGTAAGCTGTGACAAAGTGAGAGAGTGACATGGACATATGTACACTACCAAACGTAATATCGATAGCTAGTGGGAAGCAGCCGCATAGCACAGGGAGATCAGCTCGGTGCTTTGTGACCACCTAGAGGGGTGGGGTAGGGAGGGTGGGAAGGATACTCAAGAGGGAGGGGATATGGGCATGTATGTATATGTATAGCTGATTTACTTTGTTATACAGCAGAAACTAACACACCATTTTAAAGCAGTTATACTCCAATAAAGATGTTTAAAAAAAAAAAGGAGTATATCAAGCTGTGAGCTAACTTAGCTAGTAAGGTTCAAATGGTTCAATAAAATGTATGCTACATCTCAGTACATGAACTTGTATTGTGGTCACTTGTGGACAGTAAACTAGTGCTCCCCATGGATCTCCCTGAACCTATCTTTCTTGAGCTTCCATGGAGGAATTGGTAGAATGTTGGCAATTACGTTGATGTAAAGCTATAACAGGTTTATATGTTTCCAGTGAATAAACAAAGATTAATAGAATATTTCTAAAATGGGGGGATTTTTTTCCTGTGTATCATAGGTTAAAGTATAAGATTGTCTAGCACAGTGGTTGTAAAATTTTATTGTTAGTTTCAGAGTCCTTTCTTTAATTAAATATTTAGGGCCTAATTTTGGGAAAAGATTTAAATACGATTGCAGGGGAAGACTGTAGGGCCCGCTGTGAAATAGTTTTGTGTATATTCCTGATCTGGATTTATACCAGTAGTAGTCTCTGAACTTCACTGATCCACATATAGTAGTAAAACTTTCTCCCTCATGCCCTCATATGGACATTATATATTAGAAAGAGGAAAGGAATTGTAATTACTTGTAAAATTAATAGCAGAAAAATATTTTCTCTCACAATAATGTATGTTATTAAGAATATTCTAGATTCTTTGTTGCTGACAGTGATACTTCTGAACATTATTTGTTAATGTCCTAAGTAATTTTATATTTTTAGTACAAAGTTCAACTTTAACTAGAGTGACTATGAAGCTGTAATTTCAAATACTGTCTTTAATAATTCCAAAGAACTTCTAGAGATATATATAAATATTTTATATATAAGTTCCTTGTTTTCATTTCATAACTGAGGGAAGGTGACATGTCAGTTCTGCCAGTCTCTTATTGTTTATACATATTTGCATTATTGAGAATACTTTAATATGAGAATTCATTTTAAGAATATTTTTAATCCTTGTGTCTATTATGTGAATTAGATGAGATAATCTATAAATTCACT
>RJWK010042711.1:0-19053 GCA_004363435.1 Platanista minor
ATTCACTTTGTTATAAAGCAGAAACTAACACCATTGTAAAGAAATTATACTCCAATAAAGATGTTAAAAAAAAAAAAGGTGATTGTGGCTTTCTGCTACTAAGTTTGGGTTATTTGTTACACAACAATAGGTAATGAGAATAATAACCAACAAATGTGATTTAATCACTGTACCAGATACTTTTTATATTCAAAACTGTAAAAGCTAACTCTTTGCTCAGAGAATATCTCCTAATTTTTCACTTGGGAAGTAGCATCACTGTTATCCATTACCCATCAGGTGGTCCGTCCCCCCAAATGAAAACCTATTGGAGGATTCAATGAATATATTGATATGTGTGAGTTAGCTGATACTCAGCACTCACTAAATACAGAACTCAGAGTAAGTTTAAAAACAATAATATGGAATAAAAGACACATTTTGTTCTTTAGAAATCTGCATCTGAATTGAATGGCGGGGTCTAAAGACAGGGCAAGGGCAAATTTGCTTATAAAAGGTACATTAGCCTAACCCTAGGCAGTAGGGCATAGTATTTACAAGGTCATAGATCCCAACCACCTGGGATTTGAATCCTCAGATTTAAATTCAGATTCAGACCCCTCCCTTCCAGCTGTGTGACCTCAAGCAAACTACTTAACTCCTTCATGCCTCAGTTTTCTCATCTGTAACATGGGGTTATTGGTAGTATCTTCTCATAGGGCGTTTATAAGGATTCAATGAGATAATGCATGGAAAGCATTAGAATGGTGCCTGGCACGTAGTAAGTTCTCAATAAATGTTAGGTGTCAACATTATAAGAGTATTGAGAGGATTCTTAAGACATATCTCACACGGGAAAGTGCAGACTAAAGCAAAGTTTCATTAAAACGTCATTTAGGGAATTTCCTGGCAGTCCAGTGGTTAGGACTCCGAGCTTTCACTGTCAGGGGCCCGGGTTCGATCCCTGCAAGGGAAACTAAGATCCCGCAAGCTGAGTGGTGAGACCAAAAAAATAAAAAATTAAAAAAAATAAAATAAAATGTCACTTAAATAGTCCAGGGACTGAAGGCTCAGGTGTGCCCCCAGGAGCCTAGAGCTGCCGGCTAGAATCTCAGTGAATCTTGCGTCAGTCTTTCTCCTCCCCCTAGTCACTGACTTCCTCTGGCCCACCTTTCTCACCTGGCTGTGGGTGTGATAAAAGGGCTTGAATTTCAGAGTTAGACAGATCCTAAGTCTTAACCCTGTCACTCACCTTTGTGACCTTGAGCAAATTAGCTAGCATTCCTTGATTTCTCCATCTGTAAACTGGAGTAAACAATACCTCCATTCATGGAGTGTGGTGAGGACAAAAGTGCTAAAGAACCTAGCACGTAATAGGCACTTGATAATTATTTCCTTCTTAATGGGGAAGGGGGAGGGAGGTTAGGGAAGATGCCTCAACTACATTTTACATTTTATGTTTGTTTATACACAATTCTGATTAGCCTGTCCTCAGAACAGCCTTAAAAAGCAGTTACCTTACCACAGGTGAGATTTATTATGTCCTAAACACACAGTGTCTTTGGATATGCATTACCGTCTCAGTCCAAACAGAATCTAGACATTCAAGCTTTGAGACATCAAAGCTTCTTATAGGTCAGAAAAAGAAAAAAGTTTTCTGCTTTTGTTTTTTTTTTTAACTTTAGTGTATTTAAAAGTTACTCTCCATCAGACAAAGAGAAATATCCTATGATACCAATTATTTGTGGAATTTAAAAAAACGATACGAATGAATTTATTTACAAAACGGAAGCAGACTCACAGACAGAGAAAACAAACTTATGGTTACCAAAGGGGAAAGCTGGGGGAAGGATAAATTAGGAATTTATACACAGTACTATATATAAAATAGATCAACAACAAGGACCTACTGTATAGCACAGGGAACTCTACTCAGTATTCTGCAATAACCTAAATGGGAAAAGAATTTGAAAAATAGATACATGTATATGTATACCTGAATCACTTTGCTGTACACCTGAAACTAACACAGCATTGTTAGTCAACTATACTTCAATAAAAAATTAAAAAAATTTAAAAATCACTATTACATGGAAAAACATTAAAAACAAAAATAATAATAATAAAAGCCAGAACTCAACTTCCTCTGTCGCCATTAATATTAAACTCGTTTAAATTGAAAAAAATAGTTTCTCTGAAGCAGCAATGCAAAAGAGTGGCACACAACAACGTAGATGAAACTCACATACATAGTGATGAGAAAAAAACAGGCACGAAAAGAGTACACACTGTCTGACTCCATTTATATAACATTTAGGAAAAGGCAAGACAACTCAATGGGATTGAGGGCAGAACTGTGATTACTTTTGTTGGGTTCCTTCCAGGGAGAGAGAATGAAGAAAGCTTTAGTGGTTTTGGAAATGTTCTCAACCTTGATCTGGGGCATAACGTGGATGAGTACATCTCGAAAAATTGTATCAAGCTGTACGCTTAAGATTCATGCACTTTCCTGCATGTGTGTTAGACCTCATTAAAAAATGTCCCGGGAAGGTGTTGCCATTACTACTTCCCTTTAATTTACAGGTGGTAGGAATGAGGAAGAGGAGGGTAGTGTGGGGGGGTATTTACGTGTGCCTTTGGTTGTAGACCAAAGCCTTCACTTTGATAATTACTTTTAATTTAGCAGAAAAGGCCTGATGCAGCCACAACAGTGTGATTCAGCTCCCAGCTTTCCCACGGCATTCTGCAAAATGAAGGCAAGGCAGGGGGGATATATGTATTTATTTTCTTCATATATAAAGGGCTTATAAATAGTAATACCGACCTCAGTGCCAGGCATTTCCTGGGGAATTAATAGCTATCTGGGGTTAACGGTCCTTGGTTTGACTTTGGGCCATCAACTCTTCTTGCTGCTCATTAATTCCCAGAAAGTACCCTGTACCTTGATGGTTATTGCTTAAATACATTAAAATCAAGTTAAGGGTCTGACTTAATGTTTAGCTGTGATAATGGAAAACACAAGGAAGTACTCCCAGCAGACACATCCACTGTTGTGTGTTTTTATTTAACTCATTTTCTTCTATTTTTGAGTAGCACCATGGAATGATACACATGGAGATTTTTGCAGATGTTGTTGCTGGTGTGTGTGTTCATGTTTAAGGCTTAGAACTCATAAAACGAGACCTGCACAGGAACCTCACTAAAAAATTTTGCAATGGGTTCATCTTTTCAGTGAAAATTTTCTATTTGGGTCTAAGCATTCTATGAGAAAATAGTTGAACATAATATGAGTTAAGTAAAGTATCAGTTCTGCATAAATTTAGCACAAAAGTAAGAGTTTGGAACATGGCGAGCAGCCCTTTATAACAATAATTTCCCTGTGCCTCTTTGGAGAAGGGATGGAACCCTTCCTAGGGTTTTCTGCTCAGTAGAGGAGAATCAGTTCAAGGCAATTCCAAGCAGTTCTCGGAATAGGAAAGCATACACATTTCAAGTTTTAAAAATCCAGTCCATTTAATTCAACAAAATGAGCATTTGTTTCAAACCCTGCCCTGTGCAAGGCAGAGCAAGGAAGAGATTGTTAACTGTGAATTCCTTACCTTTGGTAGCTCACCGTCAAGTGACAGAGATGGACAGACCCAGACCAGAATACAGGGCAGAATATGTTCATCTCTATCTTTAAGAAAGCAGGAGCTTCCTTGTGAACAGAGACAGACTCATGAAGATCACTCACATTGTGAGAACTTGAAGCATTTGGACTAATTCTCAATTTCTTCTATGAATCAGGTTACAAAGAAAGGGTATGACTAGATGCACAAGGCTCCCAAACAAAAGATATTTTGTTGGAAAACATTTAGAGAGCTATCTGAATCTCTCAAACTCATTTTTTTGCATGCCTGGGTTTGGGGTGCAAGGATGAGGGATTGTTTAAAATTCAAATTCACGGCCCAACTTGAGAAATTAAATCAGAATACTGTATCTGGGGGTGGAACCCAGACATCTCATTTAAACAAAGTTCTCTGGTGATCTTTTAGTGTGCTGAAGTTTGAAATCACTGAATTAGGGTCTCTCAAATCTACAAAAACTGTTTTGCCTTAACCACTACTGCCATCAAGTAAACATCTTGTCTTGGGAAGAGCTAAATTCTTAGCATCCAAACTTCCCCCAAGTCCTTTCCAGCTAGTTTGATGGTTTGAGATTTGTGTTTAGCTTCTTTCAGGCCAGGACCAGATAGTGCTGGGCACACCAATGATATGCTCAATACATATTTGCTAAGTGGAGGAATGGATGAATGACTGCAGATAAGTTCATATTTGAATGGCTAGCAGCCTCCTTTCAAAATGTTCCCAAGATCAAAACATTCATCCAAAATAGACATTAACCTGGAAATGGTCTGAATTCTGTAAGACTGGCAATCATTGGGAGATGTATGCCTGTGCAAAGTCCCTGGTTTGGATGCCACACCTGGTATAGGTAGAACCTGGTAGCTTCAGACATAGAATGCAAAAGAATAATGTGCGACACCTCTACCAGCAAAATTGAGAAAATTTGCCTCTGATGATTAGGAGGGATACAAATGGGGTTTGCGTTAAACTGAAATTTAAGTGTCTACATGGACCATTAAAAATATTGATAAAATCCTATTACTGTTTCTCTCTCTCTCTTTCCATGCATCTATCTATAACCCATGGGTAATAATTATATATACCTTTTCTACCTCCCAAGGTTGGGGAACGTATATGTGAAATTTATAAATTGTACTGTGTTATATAAACCCCAACTGTTATTATCACTTCTACTCTCTTTGGGTAAATATTTCTGTGGTAAATATTTCACTTGATGAGGGTCTTCCCCATGACAGCACACTCCAAGGAGCCTGTACACCTCACCACCAGACTGAGCTGTGCCCCTTAGGCAAAGTAAAATGATTTTAATTGTTGTTTAAGAAAAACACAGGAGGAAGGTAAATGGTAAGTGAAACAGAATTTTTAAAATATTATCTTGTTTGGGATCCTTTATGCACTTCATTTTTTTTTTTTTTTTTTTTTTTGCGGTACGCGGGCCTCTCACTGTTGTGGCCTCTCCCGTTGCGGAGCACAGGCTCCGGATGCGCAGGCTCAGCGGCCATGGCTCACGGGCCCAGCCACTCCGCGGCATGTGGGATCTTCCCGGACCGGGGAACGAACCCGCGTCCACTGCATCGGCAGGCGGACCCTCAACCACTGCGCCACCAGGGAAGCCACTATGCACTTCCTTTTTTAAGATAGTCAAGAGTTAACTGCCAACATATACCATGTTCAGTTTATTGTGATAACTTGGACAGATGTTTACCAAAAAAGAAGTGCCACTTATTTTATTTGTTTATTTTTTAGAAATGCTGTTTAGCTGATACACTTGACTCTTCCCCATTTCCTAAGTGGAGTTTTTTTTCCAGCTAGCCAAGTTATTTGCATCATATTTCTGTTTATCTTAAGTTCACATGACCCCTAAACGTGAATCTAGGGCAAAAGAGGACAGAGCAGACCTAATGTTATTGATTCATTGATGTGGCACAGTTGGTTTTGATTTTAGAAGGTCAATGCCCTATGGGCCAAATTTGTTCAAAGGACAAATACACGATAATGGTATAGTGCTTCCTCCCTTTAAAAATCCAACCACCACTGTTTAAATACAACTAAGCATCAGTGGGAAAATGTAATGTATACTTTTAAAAGTAAGTCTCTGTGTGGTTTAGAGTCATTCTATAATTATGTTTTAAATAAATGATCACCTTTTAAAACATATAATAATATTGCTGATATTTCAGATAAATAGTTCCTGTTTCATTTTTAATATGTCATTAACTTACCATTACTCAAAATTTAAGCATGCTTTAAAGAATTCCCAGATGGAAATGAGATTATATTAGTAATTTACAATAGAGCAATACATTTCTGTTACGCTTATTTATTAGTGCATTTATATCACACAAATTCCTTTGAATATAGAATTGTCATCTGGTTCTACTGGGTAGTAGGTAGGAAATGAAAAAAAATCCAAATAGGAGATATGGGGAAAGATGACAAATATGCAAAGCAGAGGTTTTTTTCCTGTAGACAGGACACTACCTTGAGGAAGAAGTTTTAAAGTATATTTAGGGAAGAAGAGGGACTAAAGGAAGTTTGTGCGTGTCTGTTCATGCACATGTGCATGAAAGTGTGTGTGTTCAAAATAAAAATAACTCCTAAGAGCCTAAAATTATTCTTCAATGTTCAGAATATTCACTTATAAAAAGAATTACTCAGGGCTATTACATTGACTGACCAGCTAAATTCACTTTAATGACACTCCATGCAAATATATAATGCTTTGGGGTTTTATAGCATACAGAAGATGTCACCTACAGATACAACTAATGACCGTTGTAGATATAGCTGTAGATGTCATCAGATAGATGATGCCATGTCTCTATTTTCAGCATTGGCTTAAAAGCAACTTTATGAGTCTGTGGACATCTGAAATCTGCCTGGGTCTCATATGCTTTCCAAAGCTCCCTGCCTGCTATACCATCTAGTGTAATCTTTTAACATTCATACTAAGTACCTACTTGCCAAATTTATTTGAAGTTGTTTTTGTTTCCTTAAAGTGATTCCTTGAAACCATTTTATCATTTGATTTATGACAAGAAGTGGATCAGGAGTTCTTAACCTGGAAAGCTTCAGGCATCATCAACTCCCAGAAGTTGTATGTTCAGTTTGCACATCAGTGCTATATTCCAGGGAGAGGATTCCTACCTTTTGTCAGAGTCTAAGAGATTAGAAAAGGGAGAGGTTTTCATATACATTGCAAGATGGAGCCAATGATAGGGCCAAAGGCAGAGTGAGGAAACAGGATGAATTGTGAGGGGCAAAAGGAGTAGGAGGGACAAGAGAAACATGAGAAAGGAAAGGTAGAAGAGAGAAGAAGCAAAGGAAGTGGAAGGAGAAGAGGGAACAAAGGTTAAGAGCAAAGGAAAATAAAAGCAAGTCACAGGAAGGGGCAAATTAGGGGTATGGATTAACAGACGCAAACTACTATGTATAAAATAGGTAAGCAACAGGGATGTACTGTATAACACAGGGAATTAGCTATTATCTTCTAATTACCTGTAATGGAGTATAATCTGCAAAAATATTGAATCACTATGCTGTATACCTGAAACTAACATAATACTGTCAATCAACTATACTTCAAGAAAGAAAGAAAGAAAGAAAGAGAGAGGGCTTCCCTGGTGGCGCAGTGGTTGAGAGTCTGCCTGCCGATGCAGGGGACACGGGTTCGTGCCCCGGTCCGGGAAGATCCCACATCCCACATGCCATGGAGCGGCTGGGCCCGTGAGCCATGGCTGCTGAGCCTGCGCGTCCGGAGCCTGTGCTTTGCAACGGGAGAGGTCACAACAGTGAGAGGCACGCGTACAGCAAAAAAAAAAAAAAAAAAAGACACGCATGCATACATACATACATACGTACATAAAAAATAAACTCTCATTACTCTCATTGGTTCCTGAACTGACAAGAGGGTGGGATAGACATTTTGTTTGGTGAGTGGGGCTGGAAAGCCCTTCCGGAATATCTCCTAGAAAGTGGGTACCACTTACTCTAGGGATAATCTAATTGATATGGTTAACTTACGGCAACTTGATTCCACCACAGGGTGTCCAGACATTTGGTCAGTGTTGTTCTGGATATGTCTGTGAGGGTGTTTCTGGATGAGGTTAATATGTGAATCTGCAGACTAGAGCAGATTGCCCTCCCCATTGTGTGTGGCCCTCATCCAATCAATTGAAGGCCTTAATAGAACACAAAAGCTGAGTGAGAGGGAACTTTGTCTGCCTGACTACTTGAGCTGGGACACTGATCTTCTGCCCTCGGAGTGAAACTTACACCATCAGCTCTCCCGGTTCTCAGGCCTTCAGACTTGGACTGGAGCTACACCATCAGATCTCCTGGGTCTCTAGCTTGCCGACTGCAGATATTGGGACTTCTCAGCCTCCATAATTATATGAGCCGATGAAGATTGGTTCTGTTTCTCTGGAGAACCCTGACTAATACACCTACTTTCGAGCAATCTAGGTTCAGCAGTGCCTTAAGATACAGCAAAGAATAGGTGTGTGATCCACTGGAAGTTAAGAAAATGTCTCACAGCATGTATCTCATGGAGAACAATTATAAGGAGCACTGACCTGGTCTGGCCCCAATCCCAGCTATAACCATGAACAGGCTGGGCCCAAACCAGTGGGCCCCATGGCTATCAAGTCCCTGCTCTGCCTTGGAAGTCGGAATGCCCCTGGTACTCATGTACTCCCAAACATCCTGTCAGCTACTTGATACTCTTCATGCTTGGAGTCCAACCCTCAGGAACAAATCCAGAACCATGGAGAGACTCTGAGGCTGTCTCTTTGGCAGAGGTCACAGGAATGGTCAAGGGGCCAAGTGGAAAAGTTCACCAGATACCCTAAGCAAACACTTCAGAGAAAAAGCAACAAGCCATGAAACAAATAAGAAATATGGTTGAGAGCTAACCTGGTCAAAAGAGCAGGGCTCTATGTGGAAAAGAAAAATGGAGGGAACACAACATCCTCAAATACTGTCCCTCCTGCCTCTGTTATCCTTGGGTCCAGTTATTTTTGTTTCTGTTGGGACCAGGTGGGTTGTTCCTCAAGGTACCTGGGCCTTACTGGATGCCTCAGAGGCATTAAGACATTAATTCTCAACTCTATTTTATAGGTATTCTACCCCTGTGATTTTGTCTCATTCTCACCCTTAGGTGCATCAGTGAGATTTTATATCAGTTGGATAAATCCTCCCTGTAGCCAGACAATCAGGGCCCATAATTATTGGCTGTTTACTTTAAGGACGAAAGCATTCTTTCCATCTCTACCCCTGTTCATTCCTGAGGTTAAAAAGGCACCTGTAAATTTTGTCTGATAAATTTTCCATTCATTCTCCTCCTCTCCTTCAATATGCCAATCAAGCTGTCAGCTTGCTTTCTCTGCAGATTCATAACACTTCACCTTCGGTCTCATTAACTGATTTGCCTTTCGTTTCACATGAAGAAAACTCATCTCAACACTTAAAACCCTGGGAGTTACAATTCAGGACTTCTTCAGCTGTCTTTCGGATTTTTAGCTCCCACTGCTGGTTCTTTATTTTCTTCCTTTGAGATAGAAAAATTTCCTTTTTCTTTCAACCACCTTTCGTTGACCCTCTCTTCAAATAAGAAGTAAGATTTACACTCATATTTTAGCTTTTCTATGTGCCAACTTTTATAAATTTCAAAATACAGTCCAAATTCACTCATTCGGACTCTATTTGGATATTGTAAAAATTAGGATAAAATCTGGGCTATACAATTTGCTTAGGTATACCCTTTCCCATTAGGGTAATAAATAGTACCTTAATAATACTTTATATACAAACAATCACAGATGTAATCTGTGTCTTGGAGTACTGTTGAGCCCAGATTGCCCTAAAGTAAAACTGGGCTTAGATGTAAGTAGAGTGAGTGCAAATAATTCCCTTCACTGGTGGTACTTGGTGAGCTCAGTTTAAGTTAATGCAGTCACCTGACTGTTGAAAAAAAACCAATGTTTCTAAAACTTAAAAGTTTAGGTGATGGTTAAGGATGCAGTTGTAGAGTCAGACTGTCAAGTTTGGAATCCTGGCTTCACCATTAACTCACTGTATGATTTAGGGCCAGTTACTTCTCAGGGCCTCAATTTCTTCTCCATAAGACATGGAAAAATAAAATAAATACCTCCTAAAGTTGTCTCAAAGATTAATTGAGTTGAAGCATGTCAAATGCTTAGCATCTTGCCAAGAAGACGGTACTCTCTTAGTCAGCTGACTGAGTTTGTGTTCTCCCTAAAGCAGATCTTGGGATAAGGATGCGAGTACAAGTAGTTTATCTGGAAGAAGATCCCAAGAAACATGTGCCGAAGATTGTGGAAGTGAGACAGGGAAGGGAAGGCATCCAATAAAGGGTGTGGTACCAAGTAGGTTATTACTGTGGACAACTGGGGCCCTCTGGAAGACTGTCCAGCACAGATCTCAGAGCTATACCTGGCCCCCTGCCAAGGGGGTAGGGAGCTGGGGTGTTTATGGATGAATTCCTGAGGACCGTGCCAAGAGTATTGCTTGAGATGAGGGAGACATTGGCTCTGCCTTTCTGGAACTTACCTTTTAGTGGGATAGAACTAAAAGGTAGTTCCAAGGGTAGAACATCTTGGAGTTCTTACTGTAGGCATTTAACAAAGTTTTCTGGGTCCTCTGAGAAAGGTTGTGGTCAGTCAAGGGGCAGCCATGCCTGTGGATGCAGAGTCAGGGTAGGAGGGCTGGACACTGGCATAGAGAATCAGAAGAACCCAGTTTGTAGCCAGGTTATCAACCGTATATGTCAAATTTGTGGGGCAAGGCAAGGTCAGAGTAAGGAAAATGGGGAGGACAGGGTGAGAGTCAGAGTATGGGCCATGACAGGTAGATCAGGGCAGATCCTTGCACAAAGAGAAGTGCCGGGTAACCCATAAATTTGTCCAAAGCAGGCCAAACTGTCTTAAAACTTGTGTTTTGGAAAAATGATGTAAATCTGTAAAATTTAGAGAAGTTTTCTTTTATCCTGGAAAAGGAATGGGGAAAAGAATCATTTTCTATGTAAATGTCATAAATCTTTCAACTATGAGGGACATGCCAGGCCTTTGGGAAACCCAACCTACATGCCATTCAAAGTTCAGCTCCAATGTCACTCCCTCAATAAAGCTTTCCCCAAATAACCCTCCCCACATACACATTGTCATGCCACCCTGTGAATCTCTTTTGTGTCACTTACCTTGATGTCTTGTTTATAATTAAATGATCAGCTGTGTCATTAGCCATTGGATGGCCACCTTCCTGACAGGTCAGTCACTTTCACCACCTTACCTCAGGACCTTGCATAGCTCAGGCTAGAGTCGGTACACAGTAATTACTTGTTGAAGAAAGAGTAAATTTTTCCATGTGAGGTTTATAAAATATCATGTAGATTAGTAAATAGTAGCCAAAGAAACCCCAAAACAGCCCCTCCTGGGTGATTTTTCCACTGTCTCTCTCAGCAGTGTCTCTGTAACTTGGAATAGTCCCAGATCCATCTGTCACCCAGCAGTGTATAGATCCTTCCTCAGCAGCGTCCTTAGTGGGAAGCTGCTCAGGAAGACCCCTTGGTGAATGTGAGGCTGTGAAGCTCTTTCAAGACAAGATTGAAATTTGAGACAGTAGCTGAGTCCTACCTATCTTCTCAGGGGTCTTCTGCATATACCACCAGATACTTGCCTCTTGTGAGCCTTCATCCTTCCCCTGCAATACTTTCAGGAGCAGGCTTTGAGCCTGGAATTTTTCTCTGCCTTACAAGTGTTCAGTCCCAGGTAGCTAAAAACCTTGGTCATAACCCCAAGCCATCTGCCTTCCCCCATAGGGTAGAGGGGCACTTGTATAAGAGTTCTAGATACATCTTGGCTCACCCCATGACTGCCAAGTTGCCTGTGCAAATTCAACTCTGATACTAACCCTGGAGAAACGCTCGTTTACTCAGAGTTGTAAGACAGAGGGTAAGGAATCTCATGGTTTTCGATACAGGCAGTCCTTGCTTTGCATGGTTTTGACATGCAAAAATTTCAGATACCACAATTTAATTACTAACACCAGTCCCCCAACAACATGACTCACATTTCAGTTACCATGTTATATGAACACTGAGTAATTGCATAAAGTACAAACTTTGCTGCTAACTCTTTGGTCCACAAATCACTACATAAATAACAGAGGCACATCGCAATCAGTGACCAATCATATCACTTCTTTCAAAGTCTATCGGTGATTGGTATCTGAGAATCTGTAATTCAATTCACACAGGGACAACAAAGCCTGTATTTGCATTGCCTACTTGTTACCCAGTGATAAAACCATGTGACATTTTACAGAAATGGATAATTGAAAGAGAAAATTGGCCAGCCAAGAAATGAAAAGTAGTAATACTGGAAGTTAAATGAGGAAGATGTTTGTGATGAAAAGAATGAAGATGTCCCAGAGGAAGTGACACCAGAAAAAAATTCACATTAAAGAAACTATCAGAGATATTTTACAACATTGAAATTGCAAAGGACAAAATGTTGGAAGCTGATTCATACTTAGAAAGGAGTATGACAATTTTCCAAGGCACAGAAAATGTGCTTGCTCTGTATTCAAGGTTATATGATGAGAAGAAGGCGGCAAGTACTGCTCAGACTGCTCTTGATAAGATTTTTACAAAGAAAACCACTTTAATTCTCAATGTGTCTAGTATTTTAAATTGCAGTGTACTAAATAAATATTAATTTAACTATTTTTCATTTTCCTATACATCTATAGTCAATAGTAAGAGAAATTTTAATGTCTTTGACAACAATTTTTAAGAGTCACAGAACACCTGTAATTTTTCCCATTGGTTAATATTGCTTTGTCCGGTTTGCAAAACAAAAACTACCTATAATTTGTTGTAGTGGAATATGTCCAGCTATTTCGACAAGCTCATTGTTATTATGACTGTATTCACAAACTAAAGATTATATGAAGGCAAGTATTCACATTCTGATAGTGGGACAGAATATTTAAATTTGAGGGTCTCTGGAAAAATAAAGTTACTAAAAAATGATAGTAGAATATCAGCTATCTGGAGCAAGAGATTGTAATTGCATTGTCTCTTTTGTGTGTGTGTGTGTGTGTGTGTGTGTGTGTGTGGTACGCGGGCCTCTCACTGTTGTGGTCTCTCCCGTTGCAGAGCACAGGCTCCGGACGCGCAGGCTCAGTGGCCGTGGCTCACAGGCCCAGCCGCTCCGCGGTATGTGGGATCCTCCCGGACCAGGGTACGAACTCGTGTCCCCTGCATCGGCAGGCTGACTCTCAACCACTGCGCCACCAGGGAAGCCCTCTTGTTTATTTTTCATTGAGATATAGTTGCTGTACAATTTTATATAAGTTACAGGTGTACAATATATTCACAATTTTTAAAGGTTATACTCCAATTATTATTATTATAAAATATTGGCTATATTCCCCATGTTGTACAATATATCCTTGTAGTTTATTTATACCTAATAATTTGTACCTCTTACTCCCCTACTTCTATCTTGCCCCTCCCCGCTTCCCTCTTCCCACTGGTAACCACTACTTTGTTCTCTATATCTGTGAGTCTGCTTCTTTTTTGTTATCTTCACTAGTTTGTTGTATTTTTTAGATTCCACATATAAGTGATATCATACAGTATTTGTCTTTCTCTGTCTGACTTATTCCACTAATCATGATACCCTCGAGGTCTACCCACGTTGTTGCAAATGACAAAATTGCATTCTTTTTTTTTGGCTGAGTAGTATTCCATTGTGTGTGTGAAAATATATATCTCTCTATCTCTATCTCTACCTATCTTCTTTAGCCATTCATCTGTTGATGGACACTTAGGTTGCTTCCATACTTGGCAATTGTAAATAATATGCACATTGGGGTGCATGTATCTTTTAGAATTAGTGGTTTTGTTTTTTTCGTATATATACCCAGAAGTGGAATTACTTTGTCTCAATTTTTAATGCCACCAAATCTGGCTACCCCCAGAACCCCTGTTTTTCTATTCAGTAGGGAAGCTTAAATTCCATCCCTTGATCCACTACTGAATAAAAGGGACTCTTGAACAGGTTTCATTAATTTCCTATAATTCAGACCTTCCAATTGTGTGACTAAACATACTCCTAGGTATGTTGCAAGGACTGACAATACTTTTAGATAACTTTGAATGGCATGTGATGCTAATAAACTGAATACTCAAATATATTTTATGGGTAATGCTTGCAGATCTTATGGTCAGGAGCATTCTCCCTATTGCATTAGTTCCCTCTACCTTGCAACAATCCTCTCTCATAAAGTCTCTCTTTACCAAGTCTGCAAAAAATATGTTTTATGAATGCTTATTACTTAACGATCCTTATGTATACATACACATTGAGAGCTGAAATTCCTAGCTGTAATGTGAATTGGCCAATTCCTGCCAAACATAGGAACCTCTCCCTAATATGAGCTGAGTCTGGTCTGCAAAGTGACTGGAATTTCTTTTTCTCTGCAATGCAACATTTCCAGCATCCCACAGGGCAATGTGCGGTCTTCTCACAGCAATGGTTTGAGGTCTTCCCCCTTGGCTTGAATGGGAAACCAAGGAAGCAGGGACAATGCCCCCACCCCACCCCCTACCAAGATGTGAGCTTGCCTCAGGAAACACACTAGTTTCCTGTTTTATGTGTAGTCACTGTTCAATAAATATTCATGGTTTGACCAAAGAGTATGATTTGATGCTTTGTAGGGACAGAGTTGTAGGGCTCTGAGGAGAGAGGGGACAGAGAAGCCCATGACAATGGCCCTAAGCTCTTGGTCATGATGAGACTACGTAAGCTGGGTTGTTAAAATGGGTTTATATATTGCTTAAAATAATCACAATAACTTTCTTTTTTCTGGGATGTTGTAGACTCAGTGGTCATTAGGAAGCCGATGAACCCACCCAGATGGCTGGTTGTGAACAAAGTGATGTGGAAGGCACTGCAGAAGATGGGAAGCAAAGGGAGAGATAGTTTCAGAGATGAACACATTGGCATGCCCCATGGGGTATTTCATACAGTATTCACCTTTCAATCGTGCTCCAAACTATTTTTTTATGTTTATTGTTGCAAATATGTAAACAGAGAAAAGTTCACCAGATAAAATGTACTCTAAATATAACCACAATTTCGGTAGTACCCCTCAGATATAACCACCACTTCCACTTTGTATTCTTCCACTGTATTCTTTGAGTCTTTTTTTTTCATATTTATTTATTTTTTAAAATGTGCTAAAATACATGTAACATAAAATTGACCTTCTTAACAGCTTTTAAGTGCACAGTTTAGTAGTGTTAAGTATATTCACATTGTCACGCAGCCAATCTCCAGAACTCTTTTCATCTTTCAAAACTGAAAGTCTATATCCAGTAAACAACTCCCCATTCTCCCCTGCCCTCATCCCCTGGCAACCACCCTCCCAAATATTTTTTTTCTCAACTGTAAAATAGGGACAATATTCTGAAAGGATTGTTATGAGAATTAAATGAGATAATGTATGCAAATTGCTTGCTATAGTGCTTGATACACAGTTAAGTGTTCAACAAATGTTAGATATTATTATTCTGTATGATTCTGTCTTATGATTTGTTTTGAAAACACCATGAATCAACTTGGGTGAAACTGGGTTTACATAAACACAAATGCAGCCTATAATTAGAGAAAGATGAGCAGAAAGGATGCAGGCAACAAGAGACCTTATATGGAAGATGAAAGAAGATGGATACCCTTACCTCGGAGATAGGGAGTTGGGAGGGGGTTTCTGATCTACCTTGATTTAATTGGCAGCTGTATATGAGCCTCAATTTCCTTTTGGAACCTGTTGGCTAACAGTTCATAGGACCTGGGCTCTTTTCTATTTGTTCTAATGCAGAGGTGGCACATAGCAGTGGGCTTTTATTTTGCTCTCTATATGAGGTATACTGGATTTCATTCATTCATTACACAAATATTTATTGCACATTTATGATGATAAGAGATGTGCTGGGCCTTGGAAATACAGATTTGAGAAAGATCCACTCTTTCTCTTCAAGGCACTATGAGTCGGGCAGTAAATCACCAATTACAACACAGTGTAACAAGTGTCAGTGTGGGCAAAGGAGGGGTAGTCAGCCTGGGTCCGTGGGGGGAGAGAGGGAGGACTTCCAGGAGGAGGACTCACTTCAGCAGGACCCTGAAAGAGAAGTAGGAGTAAGAGAGAATGAGAAATGTGGAGGACCAGCCCAGGATCTCAGGCAGAGAGATGGGAAGTGAGAAAAATGAATGAAAAGGATAAGAGGGGAGGTCATGAATTACTGGACCATGATGAGAAATTTGGACATACTCAGCGGTGATGTGGGAACAACCTCAGAGACCCAGAGACCGTTTAAGAGGCTTTTGCAAGAGTCTAGGCATGAGATGGTGCTGGCTTGTAATAAAGTGTCGGTTGAGATGGAGGAAGGAGGACACAGCTGAGTGATATTAAGGAGGAAGAATTCATTAGACTTGGTGATGAACATTGATGAGGCAGTGAGGGGACAGAGGAATCTAAGATTGTGTCCAGTTTTTGGTTTGGGAAACTGGGTGATTGGTGGTGGCATTGACTGAGACAGAGAACAGAGGAGGAGGAACAAGTTCTGGGTGAAAATAAAGAGTTCAGATTTGGACACTCTGAGTCCAAGGTACCCATAATTCAAGTGGAGATATCTAGTTGGTAGGTAGATAGATATGCCATATAAATACAAAATATTATTTTTCATTGCTAGTATTATATTAGTGCTCGTTTTAAAAAATATTGATTAATTAATTAATTTATTTTGGCTGCACAGGGCCTTAGTTGCGGCACGCGGGACCTTCGTTGTAGCATGTCGAATCTTTAGTTGCAGCCTGCGGACACTTAGTCATGGCATGTGGGATCTAGTTCCCTGACCAAGGATGGAATGCAGGCCCCCTGCATTTGGGAGTGCGGAGTCTTAGCCACAGGACCACCAGGGAAATCCCTAGTGCCCTTTATAATTTAAAAGTTAATGATTTCAACATATTAAATCATATGCAAATCAATAATATCAGACAAATATTATATAATAAGAAGCATATAATGATTCATAAGTAATAGAGAAAAGCACAGTTAAAAATACTGTGTGGAGAAGCAAGAAGAACTACAATCCTATGGCCTGTGGAACAAAAACCACGTTCACAGAAAGATAGACAAGATGAAAAGGCAGAGGGCTATGTACCAGATGAAGGAACAAGATAAAACCCCAGAAAAACAACTAAATGGAGAGAGGCAGCCTTCTAGAAAAAGAATTCAGAATAATGATAGTGAAGATGATCCAGGACCTCGGAAAAAGAATGGAGGCAAAGATCGAGAAGATGCAAGAAATGTTTAACAAAGACCTAGAAGAATTAAAGAACAAACAAACTGAGATGAACAATACAATAACTGAAATGAAAACTACACTAGAAGGAATCAATAGCAGAATAACTGAGGCAGAAGAACGGATAAGTGAACTGGAAGACAGAATGGTGGAATTCACTGCTGCAGAACAGAATAAAGAAAAAAGAATGAAAAGAAATGAAGACAGCCTAAGAGACCTCTGGGACAACATTAAATGCAACAACATGCACATTATAGAGGTCCCAGAAGGAGGAGAGAGAGAAAGGACCCGAGAAAATATTTAAAGAGATTATAGTCGAAAACTTCCCTAACATGGGAAAGGAAATAGCCACCCACGTCCAGGAAGCACAGCAAGTCCCATACAGGATAAACCCAAGGAGAAACACGCCAATACACATAGTAATCAAATTAGCAAAAACTAAAGACAAAGAAAAATTATTGAAAGCAGCAACAGAAAAATGACTAATAACATACAAGGTAACTCTCATAAGGTTAACAGCTGATTTCTCAGCAGAAACTCTGCAAGCCAGAAGGGAGTGGAATGATATACTTAAAGTGATGAAAGGGAAGAACTTACAACCAAGATTACTCTACCCAGCAAGGATCTCATTCAGAATCAATGGAGAAATCAAAAGCTTTATAGACAAGCAAAAGTTAAAAGAATTCAGCAGCACCAAACCAGCTCTACAACAAATGCTAAAGGAACTTCTCTAAGTGGGAAACACAAGAGAAGTAAAGGACCTACAAAAACAAACCCAAAACAATTAAGAAAATGGTCATAGGAGCATACATATTGATAATTACCTTAAAGGTGAATGTGTTAAATGCTCCAACCAAAAGACACAGGCTTGCTGAATGGATACAAAAACAAGACCCATATATATGCTGTCTACAAGAGACCCACTTCAGACCTAGGGACACATACAGACAAAAAGTGAGGGGCTGGACAAAGATATTCCATGCAAATGGAAATCAAAAGAAAGCTGGAGTAGCAATACTCATATCAGATAAAATAGACTTTAAAGTAAAGAATGTTACAAGAGACAAGGAAGTACATTACATAATGATCAAGGGATCAATCCAAGAAGAAGATACAACAATTATAAATATATATGTACCCAACATAGCAGCACCTCAATACATAAGGCAACTGCTAACAGCTATAAAAGAGGAAATTGACAGTAACACAATAATAGTGGGGGACTTTAACACCCCACTTACACCAATGGAGAGATCATCCAAAATGAAAATAAATAAGGAAACAGAAGCTTTAAATGACACAATAGACCAGATAGATTTAATTGATATTTATAGGACATTCCATCCAAAAACAACAGATTACACTTTCTTCTCAAGTGCGCATGGAACATTCTCCAGGATAGATCACATCTTGGGTCACAAATCAAGCCTCAGTAAATTTAAGAAAAGATGCATATCATGCATCTTTTCTAACCACAATGCTATGAGATTAGAAATGAATTACACGGAAAAAAACGTAAAAAACAAACACATGCAGGCTAAACAACACGTTACTAAATAATCAAGAGATCACTGAATAAATCAAAGAGGAAATCAAAAAATACTTAGAGAAGAATGACAATGAAAACACGATGATCCAAAACTTATAGGATGCTGCAAAAGCAGTTCTAAGAGAAGTTTATAGCTATACAAGCCTACCTCAAGAAACAAGAAAAATCTCAAATAAACAATCTAACCTTACACCTAAAGGAACTAGAGAAAGAACAAACAAAACCCAAAGTTAGCAGGAGAGAAATCATAAAGATCAGAGCAGAAATAAATGAAATAGAAACAAAGAAAACAATAGCAAAGATCAATAAAGCTAAAAGCTGGTTCTTTGAGAAGGTAAACAAAATTGAGAAAACATTAGCCAGACTCATCAAGAAAAAGAGGGAGAGGGCTCAAATCAATAAAATTAGAAATGAAAAAGGAGAAGTTAGGGCTTCCCTGGTGGCACAGTGGTTGAGAGTCCGCCTGCCGATGCAGGGGACACGGGTTCGTGCCCCGGTCCGGGAAGATC